>JBBMJY010000012.1:2758460-2775713 GCA_037833715.1 Toxotes lorentzi | reverse complement strand
TGTGTGTGTGTGTGTGTGTGTGTGTGTGTGTGTGTGTGTGTGTGTGTGTGTGTGTGTGTGTGTGTGTGTTTTAATTAGAGACAGGCAACCGACCTAACCATATTACATTCTGAAGTTTAGTTTGTTGTATTTACAGTGGATATAACTACGAGATAATCGTCATTGACGACGGAAGCCCAGATGGCACACTGGAGGTGGCTGAACAGTTGCAGAAAATCTATGGAGAGGACAAGATAGTAAGTGAAGAGCTGGTGCTATTACCTGTCGTTTATTGAGAAGAACCAAATAATGCGTTTATTAAATCAGTGTAAAGTCTGTATTAGACTGAACTAAAATACTGTAGCAAAAACAGCTGCTTGTTTGGGTTAGATTTTCTTAGCGATCTACCAACTTTGTGTAACAGTTCTCTGTTAAATGAATGGTGTATGGGATCTTTATGCACACACACTCTTACTCTCACTGTTCTGTGTTTCAGCTTCTACGACCCAGAGCAAAAAAATTAGGCCTAGGTGAGTTTGAAACTGTGGTAGGGTTGGTGTGTTTGTTCTGGTGACCTTTGCCAGCTGCTGTTGAACTCCCATTTCCTTTCAAAGGTACTGCCTACATCCACGGCATGAAGCACGCAACTGGGAACTTTATCATCATAATGGATGCAGATCTCTCCCACCATGTGAGTGGTGCTTGTTTGATTGTGTGTATACAGTATGTTAACTCCCATTGGGTGTGTTTCTCCTGACATGATCACAGTAGACGGCCACACAACACATGAAGCTGAATCTGAAGCTGTTATAGTTATTTTTATTAGTCTGTCAGTAACTTATTTGATTGATTGATGACTCATTTGGTCTATAAAATGTCAGGAAATGGTGACATGATGTCTTAAATTGCTTGTTTTGTCTGAACAGCAGTCTAAAAGATCTAAAAAGATTCATGAGACAAAGAAACACATTTTCACGTTCCAGAAGCTGAAACCAGTCATTAAAATAATTATCATCTAAATAGATGTTGATTAATTTTCTTTTGAATGGCTTAATTAATCAACTATTGATTTCAGCTCTAACTGGTTCCTGAGTTGCAGTAGAAGTATTATTTGGCCCTGAGATGTGAGTTTACCTGATCTGTCTGACCTGACCTGATATTTTATTGTTCTGTTTTTTTTCCAGCCCAAATTTATCCCAGAATTTATTGAGTAAGTGTTTCTGAATTTCCATTTCCTATGTTTATGTTTTCAATTGTTTTTCAGAAGTGAAACAGTGTTCTCATCCTTCAGTTAAAAGATTGTTTTGTCTTGTTTTCCAGAAAGCAGAAGGAGGGTGATTATGACCTGGTGTCTGGTACTCGATACCGCGGCAACGGAGGCGTGTATGGCTGGGACTTGCGCAGGAAACTCATCAGGTAACTGCAAGTCAACAGTACGTCGTCTTCAATTTCCACTCGTCCGTCTTGCACTGACCGTGACTACAATAGACAAGAATTTTCCTTTCTTCCCTCTGACTCTCTCTCTCATTCACAGCCGGGGAGCCAACTTTTTGACTCAAGTGTTGTTGAGACCCGGTGCTTCAGACCTCACAGGCAGCTTCAGGTAAGTGGTGCAAGTGCTGTGAAATAAGTGCCAGTGACTGTTGAATTGGGCATGCGTGGAGCTGTGTTTTCTCACACTCCTGCTGTGTTTTTTTTTCTTTTTTTTTTTTTTTTAAACTTGTCTCAGGCTGTACAAGAAGAAGGTGTTGGAGAATCTGGTTGAGCGGTGTGTGTCCAAAGGGTACGTGTTTCAGATGGAGATGATCGTCCGTGCCAGACAGCTCAACTACACAGTCGGAGAGGTGAGGCCCTGATTCATTTGTTCACTTGTTCATAGCTTTTGGAGATGATTATTTAACATGTGTGCATATGGTTTTCACATAAATCCTTTTGTCCATAATCAGAACCGTGAACGGCACTGAAGTTTGCTTATGATTCGTAGCTTCTTATCTGGAGGAAACTTGTGGGATGATATTTCACTAGATTCTCCTTTTTCACTGTGCTTACAGAAGTGGAAAGATATTAGAAATCACAGTAAAGACTTAAATACTATTTAAACACATTTTCTGTTTTGTGGAAAAAACAAAAAGGGTAATTTCACAGATTTTTCCTCATCAACACAACATTAGACCAGGTCTAGCTCAAAAACCACAATAGGTAGAGTTATCAAACCTGGACAAGATAAACAAGTAGGCTGCCAGTGTCAGATCTGTGAGCTCAGAAAGACATGGTCTAATGTCAATGAAATTGCCTTTTGTTTTGTTTTCTGAAAGTGAGTTTAGGCTGAAACATCAGTGAGAATCTGCCAAGAAATATTATCATTTAACTTTACCTTAACTTTCCCTTCAACCTCAGAATCTGAAGCCAGCCTTAGTGTTGTGACCCTGCATCTGAACTGAAAAACAATTCTCTCTTCTTCTTCTTCTTCTTCTTCTTCTTCTTCCAAATAACAGGTCCCCATTTCCTTTGTGGATCGAGTTTATGGAGAGTCCAAACTGGGAGGGAATGAGATTGTGTCATTCGTGAAAGGACTGCTCACACTCTTTGCCACCACATGATCAGTCATGTGCTCAGTATGGACATCCCAAAATCATACATTGTTCCTCTCACTCTTAAAGTCGCTGTTTTACATACTGTACTGTAGTTAGATCAGGATTGTAATGAGGGGGAAAAAGCTCCACTTGCCTACAGTCAGACAGTAACATGACAGCATATGACAAGGGAGACATCCCCTGTTAGCAGTCAATATAAAATAATTCCCTGTCTTTAGCTGTCCAGAATACTCAAGGAACCTAGTGCTTTACATTCCCATCATCCTCTTTAATGAATTGTGAGCAAAGCACATGGTGTCTCATCATTCCCAATCCAGACAGCTGACTGAACTCTCATTAGCACAGTGATGAGAGGGGTTTACAGTGATCTGCTACACCTGTGATTGTTTGTATAAAATTAAACAGTTTGTATTGTTGGCTCTGTTTTGCTCTGGTTGTGCTCTTGTTGTGCAGTGAGTCAAAACCTAAAATGGGAAACTTCTCTCATTGATATTCACTGATCAAGGTCAAAGCTGAAACAAGTGTGAGGGGCTGTAGATTTTCTAAGCACAGACAGGTCAGCTAACACAGTCCTAAGAAAATCTGAAGATTTTAACATTGTGAGAGCTTTCAGTCAAAAGGGCAAGCGTGATGTCAGGCCCACCCTGGATGATTGTGATGATGTGAACTTTTTAAATGAAAAAAAAAAAAGACCTGGCTCATCAGAGGCTTACCCAACGCAAAAGATACATAGATATGTTGAGTGTGAAAGATAATTCCTGGAACAGAAGTTTGACAGAGTCCACTTAATAACTTTTTCTGGGACTTTGAACCACATCTCTTCCCTCACACACAGTGTTGTATACTTTGTGCTGAGGCAGTAGCAGTCAACAGAGCCCAGCTGGTACACCTCTGACACATACACTAATGGAAGTGTCATCCAGAGGTCACACCAGGATGAATATACATGACTGATTTTTAAAAGGTCATCCCACTATTCTCCTTACACCAACAGAAGTTCCCTGTGCAAGGCTGGAGTAGTAACTGGGCAGGTGACTTCTTTTGGTGTGAGTCTGTTTATTTGTAAGTCTGTTAGGGAGTATTCACCTTCACAGCATCAACTGACACCTTAAGGTGTGTCCTGTCTATGAGGCCATGTCTTGAAGAGGGGTTTTGTGTGGAATGGATTTATATATTGCATATTACTGAATTAAAACTGCAAACTTAGAGTCAGACAGGTACCATGCTAGCATTAAAAAACTGTAAAGGAATGAGGGTTGGGGGTTTGCTCACTTTGATGATGTTGATAATTATGTTGATGATGATGGGAGATGGGGGTGAGAGGGGCAGAATTAACCCCTGCTGATGGACAACTTTGGCCATTCCTTTAACCATTTAAACACAGAGTCACTTGTGGGTGAAGAGCTGACACAGTGCTGTCTTAGGGGCTGCTCTTCATAGTGCACCTTACAGGAAAGTAGTTCCGGTCGATTTTGGTGGAACTGGGTACTTAGTAACACAGCACGCTACCGCGCCACCTACCGGTGCCTCAAACCCTGATACCACTCCACCAGTCCTGCACTGAGCTGAATGCTGAGGCACCAAGTACACCCGACTCGCTGCGGGCGGGGGGGGCAGATGTAGCCAGACCACGCATGCGCATAGATAGGAGAGCCCCAGTCCAGAAGGACGCCCGCTGTCGGCCATGTTCCGCAACTACTACACCGGGTTGTTTACCCCACAGCCTCGGACACAGAAACCAAAGGCTGGCTGCAGGATTTGAGGGACGAGAGAGGTATTTTCATGAACAGATATTTTCTTAATTGGCCAGATTAATTGATGAACCAATCAAGAGTTTTAATGAACCGGGGCTCGCGAGGTTCTCACAATGAGATTATTTATGCTAATCAAGTAGATGTCACTTCCGCCCCTTTTATTTGCGCCATTTTGGATAGGGCAGTTTCTAGGCTGGATGTGTATTGTCTGTCAGAGAGGAGAATGGTCAAAACGTTATCGGCTGCCAGGCAATCACAGGCAGACTTTGGGCAATTTATTTGAAAGAGTGCGTACGCCGGTTTGTTGTTTCTAACAACAGGACATGTGTCCGCCCTCACCACTCCAGGGAATGGAGGTTTTAATTGTCTAATGAGGCTCGGAGGCTTTCTGTTCCCGTTTGCCGACCAGAGGGAAGAGGATATAGCCCTTGTCGGCGAGGGACAGTCGGGTTTGGAGGGTGCACTGACGGCCGGGCTCCCCCCGCGAAGCTAGTTGTCACCTGAAAGGATATTACCGAGATATCTGGAAAAAAGTGAAAGTGTCTGTACATCGTCTCAGTCATCCTGAGGTGACACATTTCACTCGGACGGGAGCACTGGATGTGAAAGCAGGTAAACTTGTCTGTCATAATGTAGGGCATATTCCTCAAAGTGATATAGTTAGCTGTGGCTACCTGCGGTGATGCGAGGGGTGGCGGTGAACTACAGCTAAGGTAACTTGCCTGTAGATATAACGTTGTGTTTGTATAAGTGAGGGGGGTGTGGGGGTGCTCAGCGTTACCTCAAGTTGAATGACTTCTCCCCTATGTGTGCTCATAACAGCCCCTGTAAAATGCAGACGAATGTGCTGTGTGAAATTTTCACGAGAAAAATGGCAGCACTAGTTTTTGAATAGTACATGTTGTTGGTGCGAGTTGCTAGCTTAGCATGCTAAGTTAGCGCGGTGTGTCCCCATTCTTTGTCAGTGGCAGCAGCTCCCTGCCAAAGCCATCGATCTGGATACTGCCAGATGTTGATCACACACTAGACTGACTGACACTAACGTTACAACAACGCACCACGACAAATCCTGCGACTTAACGTTTTCAACCTGAGATATGTTGTGACTATTGAGAGTGTAGCTACATTCATGTACAGAGAGTTTTGTCTGGGATGACACCCGATACATATTCACAACCACAGACAGAGGGTGGCATGGGATTCATCTAACTGTGTGTTTCATTCTGTAAGTTTTCCTTTGACTAATCAAACCCTCAGAGGTGATTGGAGTATGACCAGGGCCCAACCAGGTGACACCAGGGTTTGTGATGCACTCATACCCAGTTTGGGGTGGTGCTGTCACTTGGTCAGGACGAGTGTCAGGTGATAAACATGGTCACTACCATCAATCTCTCTCTCTCTCTCTCTCTCTCTCACACACACACACACACACACACACACTCACTCACTCACTCACTCACTCACTCACTCACTCACTCACTCACTCACACACACACACAGAGTCTCACTTACAGTCAGCCCTCCACCTTTATTCCTAAGTGCAGCAGACAGGTGTTGAGCCTATTGACACAACTAACCCCAGTGTCTTTTAAGCACCCCAAACTTTTCTGGGATCTTTGTGAATACGGACGTCACCATTAGCTTTTCCCCTTGGTAAACATGTACACATTGAAGGTGTGTTGAAGTGTAAACAGCAGTAGTCAGCCAGAACGTAGGTTGTTACCATGTCCCGGTGGAGGACTGAGTGAGCGTTTGGAAATCTGTGGTTGAAGGTTTGTAGGCCTCTTGTTTTTTCTTTACACCACAGTAGAAGGGGGAAACCTGTTTTCTTCCAGCAGCCCTCAGCAGAGCAGAGCAGCCTCCTATTGCCTTTCCTCACTCTCCTCTTCCTTCTCTCCCTCCCTTCCCTCCTGCTCAGCCTCTCCTTGGCTTTTTTCTTTCTCCTTTTCTTCCTCCCACCCCCTCCCCAGCATGCATATCCATCGCCCCCTCTTTCTCTCACCCTCTCCCCTTCCCTCTCCTCTGAGCCTGTCTGTCCGACCTCCCTGCCTCCCCATCCCCTCCCCTCCCCCCTCCACTTCCGTCGCTCACTCTCTGTCCTCTCTCCTTCCCTCTCATCTCACCCCTCGCACTCCTTCTACCCTCCCTTGCTCACTCACTCCCCCTCCTTTCTCTCTCCCTTCTTTTCCTCCCAGCTCCCTCACCCCCCACCTCATCCCCTCTCACACTCATCCTCCCCCTTCCCTGATCTCTCTCGCTCCTTCTGTCCCTCCCTTTCCTCCCTCCCAACATCCCTCCCTCTTCTCCTCCCTCCCCTTCCCTCCCCTCCCCCTCCACTGCAGACATATTGTAGAGGCTGCTGCTGACTCAATAGGAGGCGCCATTCTATGATGGTATTGCGAGGCAGGGAGAAAAAGGGGGCAGGCAGAGTATAGGGAAGCTTACATAATGGAGCTCCTCTCTAGCGCCATCTACAAGTAATGGGGGAAGTAGGAGAGAGAGACTGAGAGGGGAAGTGGGTTAGGGGTGTGTGTTTCTTTCACTCACTCCAGACTTTGCACATTTCTGGATGTAAGACGGACAGATAGCAGGCAGGCGAGACAATGAGACAGACAGGAGGATCGACTTTGGTTCTCTGGGCTCTTCACTAGGTCAACAGTTGGTGCAACCAGACATACACACAGTTCCCCCTCTCTGTTTTGTGTTTTCTAGAAGGGAAATAAGCTGAGGGGTTCACAAGAATTGTTTGGGACAGCGGTGTTTGTTGTCACTGAGCTGCCTTTATGTCATCATGCATCAGTGACCTTTGACCCCACTATATCTAGGACTGATTTGAATATAGATATTTGACCAGCCACTTTTGTCAGTAATTTAAACAGCCCTTACTTATTCTGGCAAAGGTGATTTCACTAATGATAATTTAATTGTTAGTGATAATAACACCTAATTAATGGGTGGGTGGCAGTTTAGCTGTATTTTGTATGGAACCAGTGGGTCTGTCTTTGTGCTAGCAACATTTCTTTCTACTCCTGGGAGACAAGTCAGGTTTTGCAAGGTCAAAGCAAATCTTCATCATTATTGTTATTACCAGTTTGTTAATAGCTTTTTTAGTATGCAACGGACGCACAATGCAAAAACAAAACACTAGTTAGGATAAATAAATCACTGTGCACAGGCTTGTGACTGTGTAGCTAAGGGTGTCCTGGAGTTGTCTCGCAAAGGAAAGTTATGTTTACATTTTGTTTCTCACTAAGATGCGCTGTGTGTCCTTAAGGTCCAACAAGCGCATGAAGTGCAATTCTTTCGTAAAACATTTGCAAAGCCAATTTTTTTTTTTTTCTAAACCTGAATTGTTTATTCATTGTTTACAAGCTAGTAGTCATCTTAAACCCTGCCATTTCTGGTGCATTGCTGTATATCTTGGTTCATGTCAGTCAGTGGAATAGTGTGGAGCCAATGACAGGAACTTGTATCACATCTGCTAGAGTCTTAAAGGTTTGCTCAGGCCTCATCAGCCTTAAACTCCCTGAACTGAAGCTTTGCTAATGTTTTCTCAGAGAACTTTTGACATGTAACAGAATGAGCAGCACAGGTGTAAATAATATGTAATTCTGTCAGACTGTCACACTGTCATGGTCTGCTGGGACACTTAAACAGAGCCATCATAAATGTAATTAGCAACACTTGTGCTTTGCTTACGATGACAAGCCAGGATGTCTGCTGTGAAAAAGATTATTTATATGGCAGTAAATCTATGTAAATGTGCCTTTCAAAATAAGGCCGCATTCAGACCATTTTGAGCTTTGCGTGGAAAAACACAGTCCTCTTATTTATTTGAATGGAGCCAATCTGTCAGTACAGTGGAGGTGCCAGTGCAAAGGGCTCCGGCAAAACAATGCAGGGTCATCCGGTAAAAAAGTTGCACCAGGCACACTTTTTGCCACAATGCAACGTCATCCAACAACACACTGTGTTGGCCAGTCACCTACATGAAAGCACACGTTTCTGATAGATTAATTAACATGAAATAAATGAAATAGTTCATTACCATAAACATGCTTTTTTTGTTCCAGAGTTGTAAAATCCATTCTGTGAGTATTGCAAATGGTTGTGCAGCCTGATAAATCTTGACAAGACTGGACATCCTGCATTGTTTTTCATTGTCTCATCATTACCTTAAACAGCATTCTCCCACCAACACAGCCGCTTGCACTATTATAACGCAGGGCTGTTTTTGGTCTGAATCTTTGCAGTCCCCATGCTTTGGCTTGATAATCTATTGGAGTAAAAACTTTTAGTTAAATTACTTCTCCTGCAGATGCTCGACAAGTTGTCAGATCTGTATTCATGTCTGTGTAAAGCCATAACGAACCTTTATATAACAGACAAATATGTCTAAATGCCAAAAAGCCATTGCTTTAACAGATAGCTGAAGCCATCGGTGTTTTGTATTTCATGTCTGAAAGGGGTTTTGATCAGGACCTCCCCTTTTAGGTGTTATACCAGGCAAGATTAGTCATTTAAAAGGTCTTTTTCAAAGAACTGTTCATTTCATGACTCACAGTTCAGTTTACAGTCACCTATCCATATTCTGCCCTACACCTGTTGATCACAGGCTGTATATGTCTCTTCTATTCAGGTGGGCAGCATGTTCCAGCTCCCCGTCAATAATCTGGGCAGTCTGCGGAAAGCGAGGAAAAATGTCAAGAAGGTTCTGGGAGACATCGGCTTGGAGTTCTGTCGAGATCACCTAGAGGTATTTTTATGATCACTGCATATGAAGCTCTACATTTGTGTTGACATCTGTGTCTAAAGAAGTGTACAGTGTATGCACACTCTGGAGTTTCCCCAAGATCACCAAAAATAATAGACTTTGATTATCTTCTTCTTCCAAGCATTATTTTCATCTCTTGTTGAGCACTGGTTTACATATTTGAAATTATATTTTAATAATATGGTCACTCTAGCAGGTCACTTTAGAGACAGTTTGGCTCACTACAAGAAATGAGGGTTAGGCAGTAGGAGGCTTTGCTCTTCTGCATACATATAGATATTGTAAGATGATAGGAATCTTAGCACTCCACTTACAAGCGTACGGTACAGTGTTTTGATTGTCCCGATTGACACCATGTCCTCATTCTGTTATGTCTCTTAATGTACAAGAAAGATGCTCCTCAGACTTCAAAGCAGAAACCAAAAGCTTTACATAATTCAGCATCCAGTTCCCTGGATTTCATAGAGGCCTGGGCACAAACATGTAGAATTATTGGTGGAGTTAGATGGGATTAGATGGGGTTTTAGACTGTCTTGGAGGGAGCTATTTGAATTATGTCACATTTTGACCGATTTCAGATAAATAATACGTCTCTGCATTTTAGTTTTGTACTTATCCAATCAGCTTTTGTTTAATGCACAGGACAGCAGAGGGAGATTTTGAATTCATGAATGTCAACAAATGTGTTGCCTACAGTTACACAGTTAAAATAAGTTTAGTGCAAAGAATGTATAAAATATAATATATATATATATATATATATATAATATATTCTTTATATTTTATATTCTATAAAATATAAAGGCTATATAAAAAAAAGAAATATATAAAAAGGGGGGTAAGGTGCACAGTTCTGAGGCGCTGTGTGCATCTGTAAGGAGAATAAATAGGGTTTAATAAACAGTTGATATGTAGTGTGGGTTATTGCACGTTATTGGATATTACACAGTATACAGATATTTCACGGTGTTTCAGTGGTATTAAATATTAGCCATCTTTGCTTGGTGAATGTTTCAGATTCTTCTGACTGATTGTGCATCTGTTTCAACATCAAGTATTAATCTATATTTCCTTGTTTAGGACTATAAAGACTTTACTCCTCCAGAGGTGTATATAAAGCACACTACCTGGGAAGATGTGTGCATGTGGGAGCCATCACATACCAAAGTCCAGGTGTGTGACACGCACAGATACACTCTCACATAAATACTCTATTTTATTTTTTTTTGCAACACTGATATTTGAAGCTGTTGTTTAGAATAGTTTTTGTTTACACCACAGTAACAGATAATATGCGTAACAGTACGATAAATACAGTTTTAATTCTCCCACACAAAGAACTTCTAAAGTCTAAAGTTTTTCCCACCTCTGTGTCTCCAGGACTACAGATCAAAGCCTTTCTGCTGCTCTGGCTGCCTCTTTTCATCCAAGTACTTCTCTGCATATAAGAGCCACTTCCGAAATGTCCACAGCGAGGACTTTGAGAACAACATTCTGCTCAACTGCCCCTACTGCACTTACAATGGCAACAAAAAGACTCTGGAAACACACATCAAACTTTTCCACATGCCTAACAACACTGTGCGACAGGGCCCTGGTGGAATGGTGGCAGGGGCTGGTGGGATCATGATGAAGGACGGGATGTTGAAGAGGACCGGGGACAGTGTGGAGCAGGCGGTGTACTACTGCAAGAAGTGCACCTATAGGGACCCTTTGTACAATGTAGTGCGAAAGCACATCTACCGGGAACACTTCCAGCAAGTTGCCCAGCCTTACATTGTGAAACCGGGGGAGAAGACAAATGCTCAGAATGGTGGCACAGCAGGAGCCACAGGAAATACAGAGAGCAATAGCACAAACAATGTTAACAGTAACCAGATTCACTGCAAGAAGTGTCTGTTTGTTCCAAGGACCTACGAGGCTCTGGTTCAGCACGTCATTGAGGACCACGAGAGGATTGGCTACCAGGTGACTGCTATGATCGGGCACACCAGTGTGATAGTCCCCCGTCCCAAACCCATCATCATGATCCCCCCCAAAACCCAAGGAGACAAGACCATCATTGGGATGGGCCCTAAAGGTGCAGTAATGGCCACTACCAGGTCTCCTGGCTCACAGCAGCTGGGTCGGGTTGTTATCGCATCAAAGGCAGGCTTCAACTCTCAGAGTCTTCTATCAGGGATGAAACATGATGCAATAGGATTAAAGGCGGGGACCACCCAGCCGTTCTCTGTTAGCACCCAGCAGGTGAGGGTTACTTTGCCAGGGAATGCCCAGGTTTCTGTGCCCCAGCAGTCACATGCAGCAAAGCAGCTTATTTCTGGTGGCAGCCTGCGGAGTCCAGTTTTGGTCGGTGCCTCTTCCTCACTCAAATCCAACCCTCTGGGTTCACGTGTCCAGGCAGCAGCTACTACTGTAGCATCTGTCACGGCCAAGAAAAGCAGCTCCTCAGTCCTCGGCACATCCTACACCCAGAAGTGGAAAATCTGCACTATCTGCAATGAGCTCTTCCCTGAGAACGTGTACAGTTCTCATTTTGAAAAAGAACACAAAGCAGAAAAGGTGCCTGCTGTTGCCAACTACATCATGAAGATCCACAACTTCACCAGCAAGTGTCTCTACTGCAACCGCTATCTCCCCAGCGACACTCTGTTAAACCACATGTTGATCCACGGTCTGTCTTGCCCACACTGCCGTGCGACCTTCAATGACGTTGAGAAGATGGTGGCTCACATGCGGCTGTCGCACCCAGATGAGAGCGTAGGCCCACGCACAGATTCACCCTTGACCTTTGACCTCACCCTGCAACAGGGCAATCCCAAGAATGTTCAGCTGATTGTCACTACCTACAACATGAGAGATGCTCCAGAGGAGTCGGTGGCATTTCACGCTCAAAACAACAACTCCTCTGTGTCATCAGCCTTGTCTGCCTCCCTAATATCAGGCAAGAGGTTAATGCCTCAGCAACCGCCTAAAACACCGTCAGTGGTTGCTGACAGTGCACTAACCAAGAGTGCCCCACAGGCATCTGTGCCCTACAAAAGGGATGTGGGCAAGACGCTGTGTCCTCTTTGCTTCTCTATCCTTAAGGGCCCAATCTCAGACTCACTGGCCCACCACTTGAGAGAGCGGCACCAAGTGATTCAGACAGTCCATCCCGTAGAAAAGAAACTGACCTACAAATGTATTCACTGCTTGGGGGTTTACACCAGTAATATGACTGCCTCCACCATCACTCTGCACTTGGTGCACTGTCGAGGTGTAGGGAAATCCCAGAATGGGCAGGACAGCCGGGCTGCTCATTCTTCTCGGGGAAGCCAGACCCAGAGCAGTGCTCTCAAACGGGCCAGCTTTGATAGCTCAGACACTAGTGCACCAAAACGAAGGAGGCCTGGACCCCCTGGGGAAAGGGCCCACCCACGGGATAGCAACGGTCCATCTACGTTTGTAGAAAATCCTGATGAACCTGTAGTTCTGGCTCTTGACCCCAAAGGACACGAAAATGAGTCGTACGAGTCCAGGAAGGCATTTCTAACACAGTATTTCAACCAAGCGCCATATCCCACACAACGGGAGGTGGAGAAGCTGGCAGCTAGTCTGTGGCTGTGGAAGTCAGACATCTCCAGCCACTTTGTCAACAGAAGGAGAAAATGCGTACAGGAATGCGAAACCCAAAATGCCCGCGTGTTGCTCGGGTTCAGTATGCACGAGCTCAGCAAAGTGAGCCACGAGCTGGCGTTCAGCCAGGATGGCGTGTACGAGGGCCGACATAGTAAGAGGCGGACATCTAGGACCCGTATGGGGGTGTCAGAGCAGGCTCTCCGGAGGCTCAGGGAGCTTGCAGCTGCTAATGGCGGTGTGGCCCCACCACCAAAGGGAAAGCCAACTGGAACTGTGGAAGCTTCTAAAGGAACGCTATCTGCCCCCAAACCCAAACCCAACAGTGCCAGCAGAGACCAAACCAAGACAATCAACAGCACCTTACCACAAAAAATGCCTCTAGACCTCTCTGAGCCCATTGCCATTGACTCTGACAGTGATGAAGAAGAGCAGCAGAAAGATAACAAGGAACGAGAGGGAGAGGTACATCGCCATGGTAACGAACAGCATACTGGAGCTAAGGAGAAAATGGAGCAGAGGACAGGGGCCAAGATTGTTTCAGATCTAGATGATATGTCAGATGATGATGATGATGATGACGACGACGACGAGGATGAGGACGACGACGAGTTCGAAGGGGCACATGTCGAGAACGGCTTCAGGCCCACAGAGGGCTCAGGAAGACAGGCTGCTAAAGGAAGAGACACACTACCCATCATTATTCCCAAGTTTGTACCATCATCTGCAAGAAGCAGGAGAGATGGGGCCCAGCTGGGCAAACAGCAGGTCTGACTGAAAAAATCACAAAGACTCGCACAGTCAGAGAGACACTTTAGATTTGATCCACGCCAACAAATCTGCCTCGCCTAAACTGAAGGACACTGCCTTGTTACATTGGGCATCTGTGAAGGAGGGAGTGATAAGGAGAGATCTCTGCTTGAGTGAAAACTCAAAACAAGCCATTCAGTGATATTTAAAGGCAGGACTCGACGAGCAGCTAGGAGTGATGTAAAGATTTGTGAAGTTTTAATGTTTCTCCCGTGAGCGGGAGGGGAGGTGCAAAGACAACAATGAAATTACACCAAACAAATAGAAAACGTTTTTTGCCTTCTATATACTTTATTACATTGAGATAAGGGGTTGATTTAGCCACTCAACTTGGAAGTGTGGCTTAAAATATTGAGTTGTTGTGAGGTAAAGCTTTCAGGCTGACCAGATAATCCATCATTTTTCATGTAGTTATACCGGGATAGGTAGTGTAAATTTGTACAGTCTTTTAGACATATTTGGACAGATGTTTCCGTACATGTACCCTTAAATATTTGCTATTACCTGTGTGTAAGGTAGCCTCATATGTTCTATATTGATATGCTTAACGATAGGTGTTGCTTTGGTGGCTGGTATTTTCTTGTATGTTTAAGTTTATTTTTTAACAAAAACCTAGTTTTTTTGCAAAATAATATATCTATATATAAATGAAAAAACAGAATTGATTTGTTTTTGCTTTTTACTTTGATTATAATTTAATTTTTTTTTTATTTGATCTTTTTTATGAATTCTGTTCTGAAAGAATAGTTGTGCTGAGCTATTCTTGTTCTCTTATGGTATAAAGGAGCATTTCATCAACTTTTTGCAGCCTTGTGCTCATTAGCCTTGACTGTACTGTATTTGCTTTCTGTTGTCACAATTTTAACTTTATTTTTCTTTGCCCCATAAGACTGGACAGTAACCACCATACTGACGTCCACAGAAGTGGAAGCAAATTTTATTTTTTCCCAAAAAAGAGAGTTGTGTTCAGTATGTGTTCTTTGAATTGTGTGTATTTGTTTTGTTTTCATTTTTCACTTAAGCATTTAAGAACAATAAAGTGCTGTAATTGTGCTTCTCACACAACTCATGGCAATGAGTGCTGTTTTTTTTTGTTCAGAGTAAGGAACAGAGGGATAGTTCACAGAAATGATGCTTGAGGCTTGTTGATGCACATCAATAGATAGAAAGCTTTGAATGTGTGTCTTGTAAATCTGTTTTCTCTGCAGTTGTCTAAACTTCTCCTTAGACTTGCTCCTTAAAACTATGATATGTACTTATGCTAAAACTGTCACATTCAAAACTCCTGGGACCACAGCAAAACCGTCTACATACAAGTGGTTAAACATCCTGTTAGAGTGTTCGTACTTGTTAACTAGAACAGCAGTGAATGAAGTGCCCCTCTTTTTGGTTTAGAAGGGGCTATGAAGCACTTCTCAGTGGAGGCTGGAGGTTAATGCACTTCATGGTGCATTGATAGCTATTTGAAGAACTGTAGTTCAGTGGTTTTCAAGCCCCCAAAGTAGTCCTAAGACAAATCTGGAAGGTCACCAGATCAATCTCCAAAACTCCAACCAAATGTTAACAAATATCTCTATTGCAAAACATTCCTCACCGTTGAGACATCTTGCTCAACTAGAAGAACAACAAGTCAAAAACTTTTTACACTGAATTAGCAGCATGTAGGAAGGGAGGGGTCCTTAAAACATGTAAACCAACGGACCATCAGGGATGCACCGACCGTTGGTTAGATCAAAAATACCTGGTCACCAGCTCATTTCCAGCCTCTTCATGAAGTAAAGCAAATATTTTGGATCAAAAACTCAAGAAAAGTTGATTGTACACAAATTTACACCGATCTGCACATCAAAACCCTCTGAGGGCTAATCCAGTGAATGAGACCACCATTCACATTCATCTTAAAAGTCATTCTAACACGATGTCAGATTATATGTGTGTGTGTGTGTGTACATATATTTTCAGCCACCTATAAATGGTTTTAATGTTGTGACTGCCAGCAGCCAGGAATCTAACATGGTTTTATCCAGCGCCAAACAGATCCCTGTCATTTGATTTTCTGCTTTTCAGCATTTTTGAATTGAATGTCTTCGCAGGTTAAAATCGTTTTTAAGTGATATCAAAGTGTGATGATGTTCTCCTTTGATGAGCAAAAAAGTAAAGCAAATGATCAGATGACCTGGAATGAAAACGATCCTGTCCCTGTCCTTATCTATAAAGGATGTACACCTTCATTCATCACATATGAAGTTAAGGTTTGTCATGCAGGAGTTGTGTCTGTAAGAAGCCAAAAATAGTTCCAGGAATATCCAGCATTGCTTGGTAACCAAAATTAAGATACCCACCAATTTAGCCTCACAAGAACAGAGTGCTATTGAATCTCTGCAGTGATGAAGAATGATGCTGAATGAAGCTGTATGAATATCATCAGTATGTTTCTGACCATAGAAATTTCAGGTGAGGGAGTCAATTGTCATCATGATAACTTTGATAATTTGTGAAATCATAGAGAAAGGTTCTTCTTTAGATGGTGGAGCTCTGAACTGTGACTCTGAGTGGCCATGATCAAAATGCTGTACCTGTGTAAAACCTCACCCGCAGTAAATCCAAGCCTGTTTGAATATCCTCCTTTCCAGGTGAGGTGTTTTAAGAAAACATCAAACAGAATATATGATGTGTGTGTCAGAGAGCTACAATATGTCCCTTTGTGTTTTTGTTTTACAGATACACCAAATGGACCCTGGCTACATGTTAGCGGTGATTAGATGTGGAAAAGCCTTGGTTAGAAATAGAACACAACATTATTAACCCTTTGCTGAGGTGGACCACTGGATGAAAGGTACTCTCCCAGAGTAAGGATCAATCAGATCTGACTGAGTTACATCTAGAGAGTCACACTGTTTTACCAGCCCAGGTAAATGGAGTGAGGCTGATGTGTACATTCACTATGTATATTTTTATCTCCACGTCTTTCATTAAAATCCCTTCCTTTGCTGCCTGGGGATGAGGAATCTAAAATGGAGGGAAATTACCCCAGTGCAATATGGAGAGAGGGAGAGAGAGGCAAGATTCTCCTTGGCTGGCTAGTCAGTGTTGCTATGCTGTTGTAAGGAGCGAGGGAGAGGGAGGAAGGGAAGGATGGAGGGAGGGAGGGAAGGAGTGGTGGGGGAGGCTGAAGGAGAGTGAGAGAGAGAGAGGCCTGGCAGACTGTGGGGGAGGCGGAGGCCTCATCTGCAGTGCTGTGTGCAGAAGGAGCGCTTAACAGCCTTTCAAAGGGGGAAGGGGAGGAGAAGGGAGGGAAGAGAGAGAGGGAGGGAGACGAAGGGGAGGGGTGGGGAGAGGCACTGGGCGGAGGGGAGGAGGGGGGTAAAGGGAGTCAGAGAGGGACAGAAGCATGAAGGAGGAGAAGCAACGAAGAGGGGGAGGAGAGGAGGCGAGGGGGAGGAGGAGAGAGAATGGCAAGGTAGAAAGAGGGGAGGAAGTGGTAGGGGCAGAAGGAGGAGGGGTGTAGGGGAAGGGAAGAGGAGGAGGAGGGGAGGCAAAAAGAGGGGAGAGGAAGAGGTAGGGAGAGGAGGATTGGGGGGAGGGGAGGTGACAGCAGTGGTGGTGGTGGTGTTGTAGAGACTGGCGCCCCCTGCAGCTGGAGGAGAGGGACGGAGTGTGTGTGTGTGTGTGTGTGTGTGTGTGTGTGTGTGTGTGTGTGTGTGTGTGTGTGTGTGTGTGTGTG
>JBBMJY010000012.1:2737220-2752157 GCA_037833715.1 Toxotes lorentzi | reverse complement strand
AATTAGAGAGGGTGTCTGCTTCCCGAACCCAAACTGGCAGTTGGTTCCACAGGAGAGGGGCCTGATAGCTAAAGGCTATCATATTTTTCATGTTCCCTTTTTATCAATATGTAATAAAAGGACATACAGTCCTAATTAGTTTGGTCCAATTCAATGTCCAGAGATTTCAGCCTTTTTCACATGACAATAATCTACAGAGCACCTACATACTGTATGCACTGTATATGTACTGTACTGTAGTGCATGCACACACTGGGCAGGCAGCCTGCAGCAGTGGGCCTATATGGCTTTTGGCCAGAAGATGTCACTATACAATAAGAAACAAGCTGCAGCCATTTATAAAATGTTACATTTATTACCCTCATAAATTTTGTATGTACAGCTATATCTGTCTTTGTCATGATTCCTTCAAAATACGTGGTATATACTATACTACACTACATACACTAACCCTTCTAAATATCTAAATGATACCACACATTGTATAAGATAATGACAAATGTATTTCCTGTTGCCGTTTGACACATTATTTGGATGCTTTGCCTTGATTAAAAAAAAAGACTTAAGCTCTCCTAATAAGACTGCTATGATTATTAATAACCTTACTATAAAAGTGATAATGTTCAATGTAAAGTTTACTTGAATATGGAAGGAGGATCTGTGAAGCCCAGACCACTTTCTGGGTGAGATCATAGAGGTGGTACATCATGGTAGTATAAGTCGTGTATACATATTCTTCATGATATTTGTTATTTACAGGCTAGAAGGTAATCATTTCAGTTCAGGGAAGAGTTTAATAATTGTTTAATGTGTTGTGTAACTGAAACTTACATAATGTTCATCATTCATCACCCTTGTTTACTTTCAAGAATCATCTTAAACAAATATTGGTAACTTCACAGTTACAATCTTGGATGGAGGACATTTGGAATGAGAATGAACTGTGATACATGTGTATGTTTTGATCTTTGTATTTTTTTTTAGAAATCTTTCTGTCCCTTAATGTCTTAGTAAAACAAACAAACAAAAAAGCAAAAACACACATTATTTACTGTGTGAACAAACAAACAAATAAAATAATGATTTGACTTATCGTGGGATTATTTGTGAAGATTTGTACTTTTATCTCTTATTGTGTCATCCTTTATCAAATCATGGCAAGAGCCCAGTGAGGTTTCTTGGATAAATGAAATCCAAACATAGTAATTAAATGAGAGTTTCCAGGTATAGTGTTGATCTGGCTGTTTGGTCGGGAGCCCCTGCCAGGTCACTGTCTCTCTGATGGGGCTGGAAGCTAGAGTGCTCTTATTTTGAAGCCAAGGAAAGACAGAGAGGCTGTGTCTTTTACTTTGAAGGCTGGTGTCGCCAGCTCTCCAAACAGGCAGAGAGGTAGAGTCAGAGGCAGAGGTAAACCACAGACACATTATCTAGTAGTTGTGTTGTAGCTGCGCTGGCATCGACAAGTATGAGAGGAGAGAAGTTCACGGGCTGAGCTGGGCTGGTTGGCAGCCCTCGGCGCATTCCTGGAGAGACAAGGCGACCCGCTGGACGTCGATAAGTCGTGGGACAGCCTGCGTTACTGAAGAAATCACTGGTTTACACATACCGTGTTCGGATACACAGCGGCGGCGGGGGAAGCAGCAGGAACTGGGCGAGTGCTTTAGCGGCGGTCCCGCTGCTAGCGAAACATGAACAAAAACCACCGAGTGCCGAGCAACCGTTCTCTGAGTGCCGTGGAGGTGAAGAGCAAGGTGCATACGGAGGCTTCTTTGTCATTTTACTTGCTGTATTTGTTGTCCTAACTCTCCCTGTGATGACCACTCTGGCTAAATTAGCCTGCTAAGTGGCTTGATAGCAAGTTATGATGTCGTACAAATTACATAGATACGGGCGAGAGCTTAACTAGCCCACACAGGTTGTGTTACTCTGGGCAGCTCGCTGGTAAATCGCCATATTTAAAACTTTGATGTTGACCGTGGCGTAGTTTGACTCTGAGCTGAGCTGATAAGTTTGATAGCTAGCTAGTAAGTTTGAAGGTAGAGGTTATCGTCAGCTGACGCCACTGTGAGCCAGTGTCACCTGTCACAGCCTCCTTTGACCAAATGCTGACTCAAAGTTTGAATGAAGTTTTCGCTTCAGCGTAAAGCAGTGGGAGGTTTACGCTTAGCTTTTTATGGCTTTTTATGGCTTTTTATAGCTTCGGTTATGTCTAATTAGCCTGGTGTGGTGTCGTTAAGAGCTGCCTGTCAGTCATACTCCTGTGTATGCTGATGTCGTAAGGCCTGCGACAGGCTCACGTCTCCATCCGCCTCAGGCTGCCTGCCTCCTGCCTGTGGCACGGTTTACACGCACATGCAGAGGAATGGGCCCTCAGGGCGCTGCTTGCTGCTCAGAACTAGTTTTTAGGACTAGTTATATATGTTGGCACACACTGTAGCCTGTTTGTTTGTGGCGCTGCCTCTTAAGTTTACTGTTACAGTTTAAGTTTTTCTCCAGCCACTTCTCACAAAGTTACCACATACTTAGTAAATGTTTTAAACATTTAAAATGTTTTGTCCTGTCATGCTCTAACTTGGGTTCTCACCAGAAACAGGCCTGGGACCTGCTCTATTCCCTAACCTGTACTTAATATGAGTCTGCTTTCTACTAATGCTTAAGATGACCAGGGTCCAGGTTGGCAATGATTTGTAGATCATCTTTTGTCAGTGCTATGCAACAGTAACCACAACAATCGCCACTTGTCATCAACACCACCAATGGAGTATTGTGCCAGAGATCATGCATGAGCAGCCATTGATCCAGTCAAACCACACTGATTAAGATGTTACGGAAACCAGCAACGTGTTGTGTGGTAATGCATGTATGCTGAAAACATGTTGTCTTTCCTTCCGCAACTGCATACCAAACATTGTGTGAGGCAGCTTGATTAGACAGCAGTGTTCAGTCTTCAACATGCTGCATCCAGAGACACAGAAAGATACGAGACACACAACTCAAAGAGTCTACATTAAATATTCATCACCTGTGGTGTGTTAGAGCTCGTCCACATGGATGATAGACTCTTACATTCAGCCTACAGTGGTTTTGACATTATGTAGGCTACTAGTGCAGTTTAGTCTATGCTTATCAGTCACAGCCTCAAATCTCAGAGTCTTTGAAGAGATCTGCCTTAGTATTGTGTGCATGCATTCCATGCTTTTTACCACATCTCACACTATTTCACACTATTTAAATTAGACTCTTCTCAGTGTCCTACATATCCACCCATCTGTTTGTCTGGACGATTATGCTCACATGCATTCACATGTCTGTCCCATCCCAGTTTGGTGCAGAGTTTCGTCGGTTCTCTCTGGATCGGTCAAAGCCGGGCCGATTTGATGAGTTCTATGGCCTCCTGCAGCACGTGCATCGCATCCCCAACGTGGAGCTGTTGGTGGGCTATGCTGACGTGCACGGCGACCTGCTGCCCATCAACAACGATGACAACTACCACAAGGCCATCTCAACTGCCAGCCCTCTACTCAGGCTGTTCCTGCAGAGGAAAGGTAAGCACAGAGGAAGTGTTTGAACAAACAGTCCCAGTTTTACACTTGTTTGTTAGGTCAGATCTGCTTTCCTCTGAAAATTCAAATGATGGTCTTGTGTTAGCTTTGGACGATACACTTCAGAAAGATGGGGCAGGCTCTTGAACAGGAAAATATGTAATTAAGCTTTATGTATTTTGTCCAGGTAATTAAAAAAGATCAAATTATAATGTACCAGAGTACCTTTTTTAATTTGTAGCCATCGTGTTTCCTGTGTATTTTGTCCACATTGAGTTGTCACTTGAAACAAACTACAAAATCCCTTTAGTGTCCTTTGTATAGCTAAAGGTCAACGACCTTGCTGAGAATCAGTGTTTACTTACAAAGAAGATTTCACTGCAAGGGCTGAACAAAATGAAACAAAGTACATAAAAAATAACATAAAAAGCAAAAAAGAGTGAGTAAGTATTTGCTTTTCTAAAATTCTGTCTTTTCACCATTTATTAAAATGCGCTGTATTTTTTTTAAGCACAGCTGTCACACAGGAGGTTTGTTTTTACTGTGTGACTACTGGCAGTTTTAGGAAATCAGTTAACAACACATACACTCTCTGTAAACAATACCCCTGTTGTTTATTACTTCCTCACTGACTTATTATCAATCATTACTGTGCTGTTTTTCTTGCTGGGAGAAAAATGTTTGGTTGCTCTTATTGATACTTTTAACTATAGTTTTCTAGTCATAGTTTGCACATGCTCAGGGATTGCATAAACATGTTTTTGTCAGGCTACAAATATAAACCTTTAACTTCTTAAAGTACATTCTAAATAATGAGTTGCAGAGTGTGACCTGTTGAATGCAGGGAGGACCCCTGGGTCTGCTGGCCGTTGTAGGTCGGGCTGCATGCTCTGTTGTGTTTAAGCTGTCTCGCTGTGCCATATGACCCTATAGAAGCTAAGCCACTTTGTCAGGAGGAGATTAGTGGGGTCACTGTGGAACGCTGCATGGGCCCATGTTTCAATTACATGCTCCAGACACTAGCCCCATGCTGGGCTCATTGCTGCTCACACACACACACAAAAACAAAAACACGAAAACATGGTCATGCAGGCAAGCAGGCATCACACATCAGTCATGCACTCACACATGCTCTGCCTTGTAGAAAATATAGAACAAAGCCAGGAAACACACAAACACTAATGCAGCCACAACCCCCTACAGAGCCCATTGCCCTAAGACCCTGATTTCCCTCCTGATTTATCTGCCCCTCCTTCACCTTACTGCTAAGCACCAGTTGGCCCCAGCTTAAAAGGCTCTCCAGTGTGCAGATGCAGCAGATTGGCAGCTTATAGATCATTTATTATATATCTGCAGACACCAGTTGTTATCTCTAATGATGGGTCTATTGTGAGTTAATGGCCTCTCTATGTTGGGCCCAGGTGAAGTATGTCAGGCCAACCCAGAACAGTTTTAACACTGAACACTAAACTGCTTGTTTATCTGGAGCGTATTTCATACATTTAAATTCTGCTCTCTTGTGAACATGATGTCACATTAACAGACTAATAAATGATTTTGTTCTGGAGGAATAGTTTTTGTGATAATCAACTCTTCATGAGCATGTTTGTTGTTATGGTGGTATCTGAACGAAGGACCGCACACCAAAAGGAGATGGTGTTTAATCAGGCAAGACACCCGCAAACTCGTTCATGTTATCAGCAGCATAGGAGGAAGGTCATAGTGGAGGGACATGGGGTCGTCATGGGAGGGCCACTCTTAGTCACTCACACACTGTGTAACCCTGGCACAATTTCCAGCTCTTGACTGCTGAGTAAGTCCACTAAACCACTTTGTGTTTAGTCCACCACAAGGTATCAATCCAGAGTTTCAGTCTTACATTCACAAGTTGGCTTACAGTGACATTAGACATTAGTTATGTCCTTTGAAACAGTAAATGATTGATTATGTAAATGTCTTATATGGTCATTAGTCAGATGTGATGAGACTTGTCATTGTTGCAAAACAGCAGGATGCAGGGCAGCAGTGTGGTCCAAAGTTTGTTCCAGCTGGCCTACATGGAATAGTGCAGTGAAGTTACTGCACACATATCTGGGAGATGTGTTTGGGGCTAATAAAAACAAGGCTCAGTCTGCGGTCTCCATGATTATAAACAAGTTTCTTGACAGACAGTTTCAGTTGACATGACAGTTTAGGCCGTGTGTGGTTATTTGTCTGAAGGATAAATTCGGGCTATGTATATCCCAGGATAGGTGATCTGTGGGTTTTGTTCCTTCATTGGTGTGCAGCTGGTTTGATGGACGGATAGAGGGATGGATGTGGGGCTGTGAGTGTCTGTTGTTGTATTGTTGTGGTCTGGTTCTTGAATAATGCCCACATTGTTGTTGTTTCTGCATCAACGCTACATCACTGACCAGCCGTTAATGTCGTATTGTTCACTGCTGGAAAATGGGCTAAGTGTTTGTGCCTGTGTGGACTACCGGACTCTTGTCTTTGCCAGTCATTTTTAAAATTGCTTCAACACACACCAATACAACCCAGCAGCACCGGGTATCCCCTACGCCCCGCCCTGCGCCCGTGAACAATGTGTTGATGACTGTTGAGCTGGCAGTGAGGTGTCCACTGTTTACTGGTTGTCATGGCAGCACTGAAGAGGCCCGTTCATAGGTGGATTAACAGCGCTGGAGTCTCTTTAAGGCTGATGAGAGCTGCAAAGCATGCTGGGAGCAGTACCACTAGTATTCAGACTTGAAAACACATATTGTCTATGATCTGTTTAAACTCTTTCTACAGCTTCATTTGTCAGTTCAGTGTGTTTGATATTCTCATGCAGCTGTGGCTGTGGTGAGCAGTGCATGTGTCAGACATACTACACAAACTATTTTGTCCATAAACAGAGTGAGAATCAAGTCAAATCCAAATCACACCCAGTCCAAGCAGCACACTATGATTCATTGATAGAGCTGTTTAGAGCCATTTTCTGGTTAACGCTGTTTCTGCTAAGCTCTGTGTAAATGGAGAACATGGTGGTCGTTAGTCAGCTGTCGAGCAGTGTTGATGTTAGTTGCTTTTTAAAAAGAATATTTTTTTGTCATTGTTTTGATGTCAGTGGCCGTTGTTTTTAAAAGCTGATAAAGAGCAGCTTTTGTGGTTGGAGACATGGCTGTTTCACATCTGGCCTTTTGCTAGCCCCCCCCAGTCTGTCAATTGTTGTCTGTCCTAACTCCTTCTCTTCCATGAAACTTTGGGTCAGAGTATTGTGAAAATGTGAAACTGTATTATAAATGAGAAGTGAAAACCAAACACAAGCTCTGCAGAGAGCAGTATCTTTCAAATCATTTTGTAGTTTTAGGTCTGGGAAGACATAATTGACCATTCTCAGCATTCCTAGTGTAATGTTCGTGTTTTTGGTCAGTAAATTTAAGCTGAACTCAAAAGAATTCAGGTTTACCAGAGAAAATGTCTTTCTTGGATGCTTGGACACTTGGACACAGTCTGGTTTTAACAGGCAGCCAGGATAATGTAGACTGCATTTTACTGGTTCAATACTGGTGTGATATGTGCAGTGCAGAGCCAGTGTAGCACTTCTGTTTTGGACTAACTGCGACTGTATTTATCTGATATTGGTCGATATAGTGACCTGGTCGATTTACTGTTGTAGCTTTAGCTGACATGTTGTAACTGCCCCAAATATTCAACACTGATGTGATTACACTGCAGTGTGTGGTCCATGTGCGTCACATACCTTTGTATATTTGATGTTTTATCTGGTCACGTAGGCCTGAATGTTGCGTTTCAGGTGAAGTTTCTGACACAAGCAAGGCTGATATCAGAGAAACTGTGAGACACGCCCAAGTTTATGTTTGATTGGCTGTACACGTAGTTGTCAGAGGAGATTTTCTAGGGTTCATGTGACACCATGTTTGGCTGTTTCAGTCATCCAGAACATTCTTTGCATTTCCACACGCTTTCCAGGTTGTCATCCGTGTATTGGGAGCAGCTTTTCAAAGACTCTCTCTCTCAGGGCGTGGGTTTGTTTGGTAACTTTGCTCGTTGCTCACACAGTTTCACTCCTGAATGGCTCGTAACTCTTCACCATTACGGAAGAGGGAAAAGGTATGGAGAGGGACAGCAGTGCTTGTATTTGCATATCCGAGCAGGGACTGCCTTAGTAATTAGTCACAAGCACATGAGTCATTCAGCTAGAAAAGGAAATGTACAGTGTGAAAATACAACACAGACAAACCCACCCTGCAAAGCAAGCATGAGTGCAGGTAGTGTGATAAGCTATGCACTGAGTCTCTTAAATAGTGAAAGAGGGAGAAGCTGTAGGTGCACAGTGACAGAGATGGGGTGAGAATGTGACAGTTGCAGAGAGCCAGATGAAACACGGGAGACAGTGTGGTGGAGAAAAAGAGTCAGATGAAAGAGATAAAGCATAAAAAGTCAGAATGAGCAAGGACGCCACAACATGTAAGGAAGGAGAGATTTATACAGCGGGCTTGAGATGAAAGGATTAAAGTGAGAGAGACAAAGTTGTGGCAGGTGTAATGAATGTCATTTTCCCCAAGGAGTGCAGGAGAGAACTTCAGGAGCACGATCGGTAAAAATAATAAAAATCAGCCAGCCCCTTTCCACGGAGCACGAATTATTCCCCAGGATGCTGAGTGTAATGAGGGAGAGAGCGATGGATTCATTGCACTGGAGGAGGAATGTGTGGAGGAGGAACACATCTTAGGCCTAATAAGAGAGATGGAAGGATGAAAGGGAGAGAGCATAAACAGTATTAGAGAGGGAGTAATGTATAAGGCATTGTTTAGGCAAGGCATGTAATTAGAGATGTGGGGAAAGGAGAGGGAGTAGTGTAAGTGTGATAGGAATGCAATGAGAGAGAGAGAGGAGGATAGTGGGAGGAATGCAGAGTGAGGCCCAAGCTGGGGAGGGTGGGAGAGAGAGAGAGAGAAAGAAAGAGAGGGAGAGAGGTGAAGGAAGAAGAGAAGAAGGAGGGGAGGGAGGGGGCATTTTGGGTGGAATGTGGTCAGCCTCTGATCACGCCTGCTGGCTAGATTAGACAGGACAGCAGGCCAGACTGGACCCTCAGCTACAGAGCTGGGCTCAATCAACAAGGGGTATAGATGGACAGAGAAAGAGAGGGTGAGCAGTCGAAAAAGTGAAGGAGGAAGGGTGAATGAAAGCGGAGAGCCAGAGAACATTTAAGACGAGGGAGCGTACTGCCTGGCAAGCTAAAATCTTACTCTCTACCCTTTGAAACCTGGCTGGATAAGAGTTTATGCAGGGTGCAACAAGATGGATGGAGGGAGGGTGGCTTAGATGGAGGAAGTACAGGAGGGAGACAGTGGCAGTCCAGGCTCTCTATCACAGAGTCTGTCAGAATTTCTCAGCTCAGAGTTGGTTAGAGAAGATGAATGGGCAGAGGGAGGGAAGGAAATGGACTTTGCCAGCTTAGGGCTCAAATAGGTGTCATAAACGCGAGCTGATATATTGCTGTTGTTGGAGGAAACCTCAGACTGTCTCAAGAGCTGAAACAAAGACCCTTGTTTTTGGCCACTTTATTTTGTGTGGCTGGTTTTGAGCGCTGTACAAGACGAAGGGTGGTAGATGTTTGTGTACACAAACTTGTTTGTATTTAAAAATGTAAATCATGGCTGTAAACTGAAAGCTATTCAAACAAATGAAAATCACCAAAGACTGGACATGGTTTCCAGTCAAAAGATATCAAAGGAGGATATCAGTGATGGCAGTTATAGACAAAAAACACTTTCCTTCCCTAATGATGCACTGGAATACATAAATAATGTGTGGTATCTTTTTATTTAGGAGGGCAAACAGTATTTCTTTCTGATTTTTAATTAAAAAACATTCTTTCTTTCCCTTGAGCTTTGTGCTTCAGTGATATTGATATGAAGCATGATAACTGATATGCTTATCTGTGAATTTCTTTCAGCACACCATTCCAGCATATTTACCCTGGCTAGCCACACACCAGTGTGCAGGCTCTGACATGCTGCTCCCAAACACTGTTGCTTAACTACTGTAACTGTCTTTACTTGATTTGCTCCTTATTCCTTCTACGTTCAGAGTTGAAACAACACTCACATGCCCATATGTACATTGAAAGGCTTTGGTCACACTAATTGTTCCCTGTTCATACTGACTGTAATGCAATCCCTTACTAATGATTCCTGTGGAAGTGTTTACCTACTAAGTAAATACCAAGGTAAATACAGAGTAACCAGAGTTATGAATTTGAGTCTCTACACGATTCAGCAGCACAGCTTTTATCAGGATAAATTCACAGTCAGACTTAACCTTGTGAAACTGCACCAGCCTTTGAAATATGCACTGATAGGTCTTTTTCTCACAGCAGATATTTTGACTTGTGACAGTAGGAAAAACACAGGTGTTGCTAATAACACTGTGTATAACTATGGCTCCCTTGTTTTCAAGTGTCCCTGTAAACCATGACAGTGTGACAGTGAACCACCACACACAGTACCAGGACTCTGAAACTGAACCACTTAAGTGGAGTTCAGTCATCATCTTTTTCACTTGTGATTCTCTACTGAGACATGTTTGAATGTCTTGTGTGAAAAGGCCTATTCAGGACCCAGATCTGATGGAAATATCAGTCCTATATATCAGTCTTGAAAGCAGTGGTGCATTTTCTCAAATATGTACCTGTAGAGCTATTAAGTCCTTCAGAATTCACTGAGAAAGATGCCTCATTGGTCAGATCTAACGACAGGTGGCTGTGTTTTCTTCCAGAGCCAGATGCTGAAGGCAGGGCAGAGCCAAAGGTACAGAGTCCCCCTTCTCGTCCCCTCCATGTAAAGTCCCTCTTCAGGAGCATAAGTGACAGATTTGTGAAGCTAGACTTGGGTTCCCCCAGCCCACCTGGCTGTTGCTCCCTCCCTTCCTCCCCTCCATCTTCCCCAACGTCTAGTCCTTCCTCTCCTTTCTCCTCCTGGAGGCTACGTATGGCAGGGCTGCGTAAAAGGCTTGGTTTATCAGATCCAGATCTAGCCACCACCCCCCAGGCTCAGCCTCCTTCATGTAACCCCGTACAGGCTACATCCCCAGATGACCTGCACCTCTCCCCTACCTTGCCCTGTCCCATGCTCAAATCCAGCCTCAATCCCAGGGACATCCCTGCTCCTACAGCTACCCTGAGTTCAAGCACGATCCGTAGTCCCTCATATGCCAGTCCAGTCTACATGCCCCATGCTGACTAATAGCAACATGTTTCAGTCCCTCATCAAATCCATACTTGTCTTACCTGTCCCAGTCCTGGTGATTGAGTTACTGTCCTAGAAAACCATTTTTTCCATACAAAATGCTACATCTGTTGGCCCAGCATTGGCCTCAAAGGACCACCAAGTCCTGTGCTGGATTTAAGTCTGGTAGCAGCTTTAAAGATCAGAGCATTGTGAGGACAGACAGAGAGAACGGCTCAAGTAAAGAGAAGGATAATGGAGGCAGTGAGAAAGGTGAATCTGCAAGACCAAGAAGGACAGACAGAGGTGGAGATACAGAAAAAGTTCCTGCTGAGAGATGGACCAGAGTGACTGAAGGACAGACTGAGTGAAAGGTGCAGGAGGGTTAGCAGGAGGGAGAGAGGAGTCTGTGTCAGCACAAAAGAAATTGATGGAATTGCTTCATACCGCAGTGACGAGATGCAAACACACACACACAGTGTTGTATGTGTGCAAAGTGCTGTATACCAGTGTAGACTGGCAAATAAAATGTGTTAATTCTGCATGAGGCCCTGTAGTAAGCTGTGTTAATTGTACATTACCTAGTGCTACATTAAAGCTGGGTTCCCCTGCAGTATGGATATTAGTTTCTGTAGTTTTTCAATAATGACTCATGTCAGGACAGAGTAATAAAGCAGGACTGATGAGTGTAATAGAGAATTCATGGGTGAGATTATATGAGGAGGCCTAGTAGAGGCTAATGTTCCTGACTGGAGTCTTCTTAATTATGGATTTAATAAGTAATTGCTCATTGTCAGCTCAGTTACATATCAAGGCTTTGTCTTGGCTCCAGCTTGCCTCTGCAGGTCTCTACAGCATCCCCCTTTCCCAGACGCCTCACTCAGATTGGCACACTGTATTGACTGTGTGTGTTTTCTTGCTGTTCCTAATCTGTCCTTTCCTCTCAGCACTCTCTTTGACCTCCCTCCTTTCATTTCTTTCTCCCTCTCTTATCAGCAGCATTACGGCACTTTTATCTGGGCTGTGCCAGGGAGGTATGCTCACCACACCAGGAATAGTAACCCTCTGGGAATTTACTCCTTTGAAAGTTTTTTTTATCACCTCCTCCTCTTCCTCTCTTTTTCTTTCTTCTGTCTCTCTCTCCCTCTCCTCTGTGTGTGTTTGCTGTATTTGTGTCTCTCCTGTGTGTTTCACATCTTTTGTTTTACTCCACTCATGGTTTTTCTCATCCACACACACACACACAGACACACACACACTCACATACTCTTCCCCCTCCCCCCCCGTTGTATCGTTCTGTGTCAGGAACACCGTGGCACTGGCTGTGTGGTGAACGTCCAGGCTTGTCATCAACAAACCTGACTGTTTCCAGAACACCACAACCTTCAACTGGCTGTCTCTGTCTCCATGTTTTTCTTTCTCTGATTCTTGAGACGTGTTTTATGTTACTGTAGATACTTTAGACTGATTTCATTGACAGAAATTCTTATTCATTATGAACAAATCTTTTGCTTGCACCACTTATATACACATATATACGTCTGTGTTCTGTGTCCTTGTTGGTCATGCTTCATCTGCCACTGTATCTGTAATCATACAGGGATAGTAGCAGACAAATTGTTGTATCATACAATGAAGAGATTCTACTTTTACATTTGTCCTATCACTATTAGAGCAGCTGAAGTAGTAGTGACAGTAGTAGTACTATAAGTGTCACACAGCTCCTTCCTGATCGTGTTGTGTCACCTGGACACAGTGTCAGGTTCACCTCACGCATAAGTAACAAGAAGTAATGGATTGTAGGTGTCACCGTTGTCGTCAGGTGTCATTACATCACAGGGAAAACCAGAGCCATCATCCTGTATCATCATAATTGTGATAGTGTAACCAGAAGTGTAGGGGTAGCCGAACAAGTGGGTGAAATGAGAGTGTTGGAGCAGGTGCAAGCATGAATGGCACTAGAGAAGTAAGTATATTGCTGTCAACTGAAAGAGGTGCGGCTCTACAGAAGTACACTCACGAAATACTTTTTTTTAGAGCATACAAAAAGTAAATTTCTGAGCAAAAAATACTTTTCTGTATTTTTTTTTTTTGGGGGGGGTCAAGATAAGTAGTTAGTGTCCTGGACAGAGATGGTCATATCAGTAGCTGTGGCGTGTTGTGAATGCCTGCACATTCCACTTATTCTGAGCCATTAACATTGGCTCTTTTAAAGCCAAAGTCCAGAGTTTGAGCGTGATGCATCCAGAGTGTGTAAAGAACAGAGCACTGAAGGAGATGATGTGTTCAACCAACCCATGCCAGTTCACACAAGTAGTTTCCTCTCCTTAGGCAGAGATGTCTTAGTCTCTTCAGTGTCAGGATGGAGATGCATTAGTTGTTCAGCCTGTGAGTGCTTGTGTGTGCGCACATGCATGTGTGCGTGTGTGCGCGTGTGCGTGTGTGTGTGCTAGTTACACAGTACAGAGAAGAATGACTAAGCACCGCTTTGTGTGTCCTCACTTGTGACGCTGTGTTGCTGGGTTGTCATTTTCTCCTCCGTTGCTTCGCTTCCTTTGCTCCTCACTGACTCCATTCAGAGTGTGGGAAATCAAAGCAGCCCCTGCATAGCTGGAATACCTAACCTGTGCAGAGCCATGGCAAGTGTAGGGTTGAATATTATGTTTTCTATTCATGGTTTGTGTATAACTCCTGAAATATGAACACTGGTTCTGACACACTGCAGGTGTATCTTCTGTCATGGTTATTATCTGAGGAGAAGAGCAGCTTTACCAAGTAACTAAGAGAGCTGGTTTCACATGTACTGAACATGGGCTGGTTAGCAAGAACATTTGTTAGTCTGTATAGAAAGAACACGAGGGGTATTATTTTTCTTTTTTTCCCCTTTCCAAACCCAAAAATAGAAGAGCAGAAGTGTAAGTGATGGATTAAATGAGGCTGTCCTCATAAAATATAACTCGACTGTTGTCTGCTAGAAATGGAACACCTTTTTCTACCTCTGTCTAAAATGAGGAACCCATTGTTTCAAACTTTACATATGTGAGGTAACTGATGGGGGTGGGGACAGGTGAGTGATTAGCTCATTTAGTGGGAGCTTTTGGAGCTGAGAAGAATTGCACTCGTTTACCTAGAAGAAGGGGAACTCTGAAGAACACTGACACAAGTTCTTCATTCATGTCTTTACTGATCTGTCGCAAACTGGTCCATAAATGTTAAAAGAGTTTAAGCAACAGCCTTGTATCCGGGCATTTTACAATTTTTCTGTCTTCCTCGCTCGCAGCTGACCTCTGATTGTTTTAATGAATCATTAGCCAAACCGACCGCATACCTGTACACTGGCCGCAGCATACCTCAGTTATGCTTCAAGTGTTTACTGAACACCGAGGGGATAAAAGTGCTGTTGTATATGTGCTACATTCAAATTCACGCAACAGCAAAAACACAGAATCACCTAAACAAATCACCTGAATCACCTAAATAAATGGCTGGACATACTTGACCACAGCCTTAACAGGATGAAGTGGTTAAGAGGATGGATGAATACGTGTATCATAGACATACTGCTGGTGATTTGAAAGCTTCATATGGAATGTGCCAATTTACCTTTGATACCATAAATGTGTAACTCCACACTTACTAGCCAAGCAGGTTAATTTCCTATTTTGTGTGTGTCCTTGTTTTACTAAATTACCTCTGTTTGTTTCCTGTGTAACAGGCCTCCACGTTAACGTCTGTGAGATCAGTCGGGACCACCCTAAAACATTTAGAAAATATGAAATTACCTTTTTATGTCAGCATCAATGGGACAGTGGGGTAGTGTTATTCTCTTCTGTTTAGATTTAAAAAAAAAACTGAAACAAAAGAAGGTAATTTCTGCTTAAACAAAGAGGAACTGTGTGTGTCTGTGTTTATGTTGTAATTTGCCTATAGGCCTTTGTAGCTAATTAGACTGAGAACTTTGCTTGTGCACTCTAATGAGCTATAATGTAGCTATGGTTTTTCAGGGTATTGGGTTTCTCTGTGCTGTTGTTCAGGAGGAGTCACACATCATTATTAACCACAGATATACCTTATAGATACCCATGTTGATGTGTGTGTGTGTGTGTGTGTGTGTGTGTGTGTGTGTGTGTGTGTGTGTGTGTGTGTGTGTGTGTGTGTGT
>JBBMJY010000012.1:2667944-2732797 GCA_037833715.1 Toxotes lorentzi | reverse complement strand
GGGGGGGGGGGTCGTCTTGGGGGGAGTTTTTGTGTTGGGGTTTGTGTTTTTTTTTTTCTGCTTTTTCATTGTGTGACGGGAAAAAAAAAAAAAGGGCAAAAAAAAAAAAAAAAAAAAAAAAAAAAAAAAAAAAAAAAAAAAAAAAAAGTCTGGGCTCTTTGTGTTGGCTCAGATGCTTTTAACCACTGTTTTTATTTGTTTTTCCTTTACCTGCTGTGTTAATGACTGACTGAAAGGTTGATGATTTTAATTATTCTTGGGAGAAACTTATATTTTGAAAGTCCCTTCAACATAAGGCCTGTGTTTTATATTATTTTCATTTTTTTGTTTCTTTTTCTTTTATATACAATGCTTCTGTCTCACAGGTGACTGCTTGACCATATTCCATCATACCAACTGGAAGTTGCAAGTCTTTCCATAAAATTGCTCCTACCTGGGAGTGGGACATCTTAGAATGAATTTCCTTCATATTGCACTCCCTCTCCTTTCCATGACAAGGGCTATTTCCCCTGCTGCATGTGTACAAATGAGAAAATGTGAATATGATTTAAATTTTTTGTTTGTTTGTTCTCTCTCTCTCTCCCTCCTCCCACCCCCTCTCTCTCCCTCTCCCTCTCTCTCTCTCTCTCTCTCTCCATTCTTTCTGGACCACAACTCAATACATCTAATCTCAGTGCTGTATAGTAGATTCATCTCTGTTGTTTTCTGGCCAGGCCCTGAGTTCGCTCGGATGTGTCCTGAGACATTCACATATGAAAAGTGTTCTCTCCAGTGTTTCTGCACCATTTCACAGACCACCATTTCATTTATGTATTTTCAGTTTCATTGAATTCCATTAATGACACACTATGAGAAAATGTAACACAGCAGCTGTATTCAGAATACATCCTTAACATTGACTTGGGGCACATCAATTATCAAACACAACCACAGAAAAGAGGAGAAATGAGAAACTGTCAGTATCTCAAAATAAACCCTGGTCAGACTGAGTCATATTGAAACAAACACACATGCAGGCACACCGGGCACAGCCTGTCTCAATTTCTGTATTTGTTAAAGGTGAGGTAGATCTGCCTTATGTACAGCATGACTTAGCCCTGATCTGCATTTCAACCGGAGCGGTTTCTTTCATAAAAAGTTCCTAACGAGGCTGTTCTTCTCAGCAGAAACTTGACTGACAGATTAGGCCTAAGGCTAAAAATTCTTCAACTTTTATTTTTTGTTTTTTCTTTAAAGCTACAGTAGGAGACATTTTAAAACACAGTGTTTTAAAAAATCCTTCACCCTTCAAGTCAAATTTGTGCTTTTGTGCTGTATAAATTCCATTGACTTGACTTGACATAGAATTTATAGTGCGGCTTTCCGTGTTTCTGATCACATTCCATGAAGCGTTCTCCACACAAATAAGTAATGCTGGTTCTGTTGTAGTTCCTGTTTGTGAAGCAGATCCATAGCACTTATTGGAAGTAAATATCCATTACCATTACATTCTTCTGTTAACTGCCTCCCTGAAGTGAGAGCAGATGGTCTGTGATTTCTCTTATTGATTTTTACCATTTGCTTTCATGTTGAAACTGATAACATTAGCTTTAGCTTGGATTTTTTTTCTCACTCACTAAAACATCTTTGTCTCACACACACTCACACACACAGTCACTTTCAGTAATGTTTATTGGTTTCATCTGAGCCAATGTGCACTTGTAATGAAACATAGTTCGTTCATACAGATCACCATCACACTAATATTTATAATTTTTAGTTCTGTTTATTGTTTGAATGTCTGATGAGCCCATCAGACAGTGAATACACTTCATGTATGTGCGTCCAATATTGTCTCTCAAGCTCTGTGTACAAAGCATTGTCCTTTTGGCCTTCTGTGGTACAGCGGGTGATGGTGGGATTCTGTCTTCTTTCATGTCTAACATTAAACACAGTGATGAATGGTACTCTGAATGGAAGATTTTTAGAAATCAATGTTAATTTATTTTCTTTATCTCTAACTCCACAGGACACTGGGATTGTAACCACAGCGACATTTTTATTTATTCTCTAATCATGTCTGCTTATTGTCTTTCTTTGTACACATTTTATGACCTTATTTTTATAACTGAGATGTTTTTGTTTATTCATAATTGTTTTGGTCATAAATCTCATGGTACAGTAGCTGTTATTGCCCATAAGGAGATGATTTCAGTAGATGATTTCACTGTTCTGGAGAATCTGTGCAAGACATGACACTATTATTATTTTTCCCATACTGTGAATTATTCATTATTATTTTGCGGGAGAAAAACACTTGTATTAGCATGACCTCAAAACAGGCTACACGTTTTGCTTTGAGTCTGACTTTTTTTTTTGTTAAGTGATTGAGCAATGATTTTTGCTTGCCAGATAAATCCTATGGTATAGATTTGTAATGAAGATTGTCAGTATTTTCATATCAATACGATGTACATTTTTATCACATTTAATGAAAATGTTTTAAGATTCAACTGGAGATGGATGAATAAATAGACGTACACCTGTAATTTCTGATTGAATGAGCTGGATAAAATAAACTAATATGTAGCAGTCTTCTCTGTTTGGTGTCTGACAGTGTGTGGAGACAGTTGTGATATGACTGTACCTGTCTATAGGTAGCACAATAAGTGAAGTGCACAGTAGAGAAACTGATCACTTATTGACTGAACTTCATTGTGGTGTTTTAGTGCCTCCTCCAGGATATTTCAGATACAGCGTTTCTGCTCCTTGATTTGCATCAGGGGTAAAAACAGGGAACTGTTGCTCAACCGCTGCAACGCTGGCAGGGGTGAAACTTTCAAAGCTCCCATCTGCTACATTTAACCGGGCAAGGTTCACAATTTCGGCTTCAGACGACGTACGGCTCTCTGTAAATTAACAAAGTGACTATTTGACCCCATTTCGGAGGTTACTTGCTGCTCTATGTAGTCAAAACCCAGACAGCTGAGAGTCACGTGACATGACGTGTAACCAGCATGGCGGCGCTGAGCGGAGATAGCAACTAGACTGACTCCGATAGCTTGGCTTTCGTTAGCTTTCCTTGTCACCTGCTTATTCGCAGGGCCGGGCCGAAGATGACGGCCTGAGAGCGGAGCGGTAACAAGACCGAGAGATGCAGCGACAGCAACAGCAGCCACCGCAGCAGCAGTACTCGCAGTCGAAGGCAGAAAACAGTAAAACCAAGAGCATGTTTCTGTCCAGGGCGCTGGAGAAAATCCTTTCGGATAAGGAGGTGAAGAGGAGCCAGCACAGCCAGCTGCGCAAAGCCTGTCAAGTGGCGCTCGGTAAGGCGGTTTGTTTTGTATGCTGATTTGCCCCGTGTTTTTTTTATGTAGCGCTTCACTGAAACATTTCGGTCGTGTCTGTCTTGTGAAGAGAAACGAGGGACAGCTACCCATTAAGCTAGCGTTAGCGTTAGCATATGAATGGCCTCCATCGTCTTTTCAGCTGTCCGTTGACGTTTACAGGTATAGCTATAATGTGTTGGCAGCACTCTCACATCTTGGTGTTAATTCTGAAATGCTAACATCCTGCCTCCACACCACCATTATCAATGTCAACGTCGGCAGGTAAACAAGCTAATTGGTAGCTGTCGCTAGCTAGTTAGTTGTAGCTAGGTTAGCTAGCTAAACAGACCAATCCCAGCCTTGTACGTAGCACTGTCACCCGGCCAGACAGCCCGGTCCTGCTCTGCACCCAGACACAGGATATCTAACTCCAGGATCCTCTGACGTCCTCGCTTTTCCATTCAAGACAGTCAAAGACTGTGTTACACACACCAGGCTCTCCATTTTATTGTGGTATTGCTGTTTATATTTCAGCTGAAACTGCCCTGCCCATTTGTGTGCACCCACCTCCTTGTCAAATTGCTCTTGCGCATCTGGCAGACTTTATGGGGGTACATCTGTGACAGCTGCAAACTGGATGCTCAGTAGTCTGTATTGTTGAGAGGCTTTAAACACTTATCTGATTGTGGTCTGATACCTGTTCAGGTACAATCAATAGTTAGAAGATGTTTTGCACAGTGTCTTAATGCAGGTGGTTGAGAAATAGGCAAACAAGATGTGCTTCATTGTCAAAGTACAGTTGGGCTGTTGAACCACAGGACTGACTACAAAGCAATAACTGTTACTGAGAGGTGGGCAAACAGGTTGCTGTGTTTGAGCTGCTTTGTCTGCTCTCAGTCTGCCAGTGACACTCTCTCATTATTCATGATGCCAGAACACAATACTCCTTTTGGACTCCTCACACTACCAGTGGAGGCTACGTTGTGCTTATTCTATTGTCATACTGACTGTCTGTCTGTTTTTTTGGTAAACTCTGTGCGAGCTTCACAGATATCTAAGTTTTCCCTCTGCCACTGTTATGCTGTGGATTGTAGACCCTTTCCTCTGTTGCCTCCATGATTCATTAGGCATGCAGTGGACAGAGAAATTAGTTGTAAATAGCTGTTTCTCAGTGAAACACCAGAGCTTAGCCAGGTGACTAAATAAAAAGAGAGCAAGTACTATTAGAGCATTTCTGTATTTAGGTCCAGTGTTAATTTATACATGGAGGAAAAATGGGTTCACAATTTTTTTTACATGAAATATCAGGTCATACATTTCTGATGTTATTTAAAATATATCAGCACTTTTGTTATTGTTCTGGAGAATCTGAGATAGTTCTGTGAATACTGCACACACTCATTTCCTCTGTGTAGCCCTGTGATATGTGGAGTTTATGAAAGTTGAGTTTAGTAGCATTTGCTACCGCATTGTTTGTGAATCTAATCGGTTTGGTCGGCTGAATGCTCACTATTGCTCACTGTGTAGCCAAGGTTGCTGCACCAGTTAGCTAAGAAGTGTACAGCTTACAGCAGATCAATGTGGGATAAAAATTATGAAGAAAAGAAAACTGATTTAGGAGAAGAGTTTAGATAGCATAACAGAAGGGGAGGGTGATGCAGGGAATAAGAGAAAGACTAAAGATCTGAAGGGGGCTGTTCAGTCGAACCAAATGTGATTAGAAATAAAACATAGGGATAGTCTCTGGTTAAATCCTGCACAATATACAGTAGGATAGCTTGACTGGAATAAACACGTGTCCAACAACTAAAATTCAGGGAAACAAACCACGTTTCTTACTATAGTCAGCTTTTAGATTTGGCCCAGTAACTCCCTCATTTAGACTGCATGTCACACTGCAAGGGTCAAAGTTCAAACTTCAGTAACATTTAATCTCTCCTGTGTTTCCCTTCGTAGATGAAATCAAGGCAGAGCTTGAAAAACAAAAGTAAGTATTTTTAAGTGCACACCTTTTTCCCTGAACAGTGGATTCAGGCTTTCCTTCCTTTTCTTGTGATGTGCGACAAGAAGCCGATGTAAGGTTTACCCTGAAGCAGTCTTCTCACTGTGATTTGTGACTTTTATAACTGCTGCTTTGGAGTAAATAAGCAGCACTTCAAACAGCCTTCAGGTAATATGTCTGCTGCTACAGGCAAACTGTTATTTTAACAATTTGCCGCTGTGCTTTTCTGAGGTTAAGAAGTAAAACTTCAGTGCTCTTTAAAATTCTGCACTGTGAAAATAAAAATGTTTAGTAAAGTGTTTTACACAGCACCTGATTTATTAACATCCTCCATTAGAGTTACTGCTTCATTTCAATGGGTTTTCCAGTTCACTCAGCTGTTTGCTTTCCTCTTGTTCCTGCAGGGATGGTACAGTGGTCCCACCCAGAGCCAACTACATTGAGGCTGACAAATATGTGCTGCCCTTTGAATTGGCCTGTCAGTCAAAGTCCCCTCGAATAGTTAGCACCTCTTTGGACTGTCTGCAGGTTAATATTCACAGCCACACACTCACACACACAGGCTTATGCACACGCATTCAGTTAAATACCTGCAACAGCTTTCATTTTCTTCATGAGCATTTTGCTTTCTCACAGCAGGGTTTTTTTTCTTTTCCTTTTTTGGATGGTATTACCCACCTGGAGGTGGAGGAGCCGGGGCGGGGGTGGGGTGAAATCTCGCTACACCTGCTATACACGTCAGACAGTGGCTCAATTTTCCAAATGTGCACACACGCACATACGCACACACATTCTATCCTTTAATCTCTTAGTACATTTTTGTAGTAACTACACTTGTATGGTCACATTGGTAATAAGTACACTATGCACGCAGTCACAAACACACACTTTATTGTTATATTGTGTTATTTACCTAAGTAAAGTTCACTCATCATAGAGGATTGAAGCTTATTTAAGGTGGGCTTGAAGATTATTTTATGCTACAAACTGGAGTTTGAAAGAAATGGATGTTTACACTACAAGGTAAGGAGGGTCAAATGAAGAACGCTTTGAACTGCATTATGGGAAATGTAGCATCCAGTGTTTTAGGGGCTTGATCTATACTTGAGACTGAAAGTGAGGACATTTCATGTTGTCTGTCTTTTGATTGCTTTACTATTCTTTTTTTTCTTTTTTACTCCACACATGCTCAGTTTTGATCTAGTAAAACCTAAATAACGCCTATAGATACACCTAAACAAACCATAAATTTCTCTTTTTCTCACATTCTCGCTCAAGTTTGTCCGAACTGAGCAAACCCTGAACTCCCACACATACACCTCAGGACAAACACAGGATCAAACATGTACAGTGAAGTCTGCTTCTGCTTCTCTAACCTGTGTCTCTCTGTGGTAGAAACTCATTGCGTACGGCCACATCACAGGCAATGCCCCGGACAGCAGAACCCCAGGCAAAAGGCTGATAGACCGGCTGGTAGAAACCATCTGCAACTGCTTCCAGGGCCCACAGACTGATGAGGGAGTCCAGCTACAGATCATCAAGGTACACGCAGCACCTCTCCACACATCTGGCAGCCTTCAGATCCTCCAGCTGTCAGTGTTGTTGTTTATTTAAGACTCAGTTAGGTCAAAGAGACAGGACTGAGACAGTTCAGTCTTCCATACTTGAGGTTGTGGAGAAAATGTGTTTGTTCGTGTTATATCTGTTCTTAAGTTAGGAGTTATAGTTATATAGAGTTATATAGTATTAAATATTTAAATAAAACTATGCACATTTATGCCTTATCAGCCTCTTAAACCCAGTGTTTAATATTTGATTCCCATAATTGCACAAAATTTTCTGGCCATAAATAAAAGTATGTTTTGTTACAAAGCTACCTTTGCTTCCTAACCACTACCTCTGTGATTGTGGCCATTTTAAAACTGACAACCTTCACTTATTGCATCTGAATCTAGAAAAGCTTCATAGATTCATTTCATACCTCCCTTTGTGTATGTAGTGAGTATGATTCACAACTGCTGCTCACTGAATTTTCCCCATAGTTAATTAAATACACATCCTGGTTGGTTGGAAAGGGCAAAGTCTGGCCTGTAAGAATCACACAGTATTATCATTGTTGACAAAAGATTTATAGGAAAGATTATCAACATCAGTTTGGCTCACATTCACCACTGAAGGACACAAATGTCAGTGAAGTCAGCTCATACTGACCAGCACAAATTGGTTTGAACAATATAATATAATAATATTTCAAAGAATCGGCCTCGCAGGTGTTGTTGTAATAATTTAGATTTCTTTAGTTCTGTTAATCATCTTCTCTACTAACAGCAAAACGGAAACAGACTTAACAGTAGCAGAGTGTGAGAACTATCTGCGGCTTGAACGTTCCCCAGAAGTAGGGAAGTTGAGGGGTGATTCAGCAGGTGCGGCAGCTGCATCTTCTTAACAATACATCCTGTGTGATAACTCTGGACTTCCTTTTTTTCCTCTCTCCAGGCCCTGCTGACTGCAGTGACCTCCCCGCACATAGAGATTCACGAGGGCACGGTGCTCCTCACCGTCAGGACCTGTTACAACATATACCTGGCCAGCCGCAACCTCATCAACCAGACCACCGCTAAGGCTACACTCACACAGATGCTCAACGTTATCTTCACACGCATGGAAAACCAGGCTGTTAGTTTAGTTTATATTTTGTTGTTGCATTACACCTATCCATACAACTGATGTCACAAAAGCAACAACACGAGGAAGAAGGCCAAGCTCTCACTATGACTTTATGCTTTATGTTGTGGATATGGATGTGACAGGGTGGCTACTCTTAATAGCACCTACAATAGTAACATCTACCAGGAAAACGTCATAAAGCCACACACTCATCCTGGTGCTTCTGTCCGATACGACAGTTGTGTACATACCACAGGGCTTCAGAATCAGCTTCTCCACAATGCTCAGCCAACTCCAACATTTCAGTTTATTTCTCCGGCACAACCTCTGCATGTAGTTGGTGACACACATTAAAAACCGTAGCCTTCCTTATCATAATAGCCATGTTACAGCAGTGCCCATAAAGACATGCCACGTCCACCTGATCACAACTACAGCCATAGCCATGGCAGTAGCCAGTCTCAGTAATTAGCCTATGTTAATTTTTCAGCTGCAAAGATACAGATCTGCGGTCTAGAGCCTTCTGTGATCGTGATCTATTTTCAGCCACCACCTCAGCACATTATTTCTAACACTACTATGATATATGAGCATCATTTTCAGCGTACAGTAGCAAACCGACTAACCTCGCTAACTTTAACTTAAAACTAGTGCTAACACATTGCTCTCTAGCTGCCTATAAACATTTAGTACATTAACCATTAGGTCTGCTAAAGTGTTGCCAATCTCTTACCTGACACATATTATGTTTCAGTGTCCTCATAACCACAGCAACACCCACTCTGCTGATGTCACAGTGATGTGAATAATCTTATTTATTTTCCCTCAGTTTTTAATGAAGTTCTGCCTAATTTGTGTGAGGCAGACCCAAACATTTGCATTCCCTTACACGAAACCATCCTTCTAAATGGCTCCTTTCCTCCTCCTCCTGCCTCAAGGCTCTGGAAGCTCAGGAGCTGGAGAAGGATCGGCTGCGACCGCCCCAGCAGAACCCGTCTCCAGTCCCAGGTAATCGGAGGTCTGGCTCCCCCTGGTCTGACCGTACTCCCACCCCAGAGCCTCAGAGCTCCCCATCCCCGGCAGCCAGTACTCCAGACCTCACTACCACCAATACCATCAGCTCCACACCCCCACCACCAGCCCCTGACCTGGACCAGGACCAACTGCCAGACACACCATCAGTCAATGGAGAACTTGAGGGCGGCAAGGCTCCAGTGAATGAAGGAGCAGAGCAGGTCACACCATCAAGTGGTATGTGTCAACCTGACCTTCCACCATTCAGTTTAAATTTTAGGTTCCAGTTTAATTGAAGCTTGAAACTCTTTCTATTTGTTCTTCCTCTGTGTTTAAAAAAGTCTGAAGGTGTAGCTGTGGATTGCATAGCTTTTAGCTTCTTTAATCTTTGTCACTCTTCATACTCAGTATTTGAAGATGAAGGTTCAGAGATGTCTCCAGCAGCAACACAGCCAGCTGTGGAGGGGGACAAACCAGAGGGAAATACAAACCCAGCAGAGTCAGCGACGACTGAAGGAGAAGAGGCAGAGCAACAGCTGACACAGACGCACGGTGGAACTGGTCAGAACTGACATCCATACATATTTTCAGTTATCTTCAGTTGTTCTGCTAAAACAGAAGGAGATACGCTTATCAACAACAGTGTTTTTCTTTAATGGTTGTGATGTGAAAATGTCCATTCTGGCCTCTCCTCCAGGAGACGAGCACCCAGCCCACTCTGTCACTGAGCTGACAGAGGTGGCCCTCCCAAGAGTCAGAGCTGAGGGTCAGCAGATGAACGGCATCATTGAGGACCGCTCTTCTGTTTCCTCTACAGATATGCTGGTGAGCAGTGTCGGTAGCATTAGCTTTTAATCAGTAGCATGCTGGGGGAAAAAAGTATTTTACAGTTTATGTAAAAGTGCTGGTGCATTAATCTTTTGTGGTTTGAATATGAACTAAATAATCTTAGTTTCACCTTAGTGTCCTGATGTGACTGGCATTCCTTCACCTCAGCCAAATATTTCACCAGAATAATTGGCAAAGTAATGATGGAGAGAAGAGTAAATGGTCCGGAAGCAACCAAAATATCCACTGATAAAAGGACTTCCTGTCCCTCCACAGAAGAATTTATGCAGTGTTTACACTGTTCTCTCAGCTGTGTGCCCCCTACTCCACCTGTAAATCCTGGGTTTACTTATTTTGTTGGAAATAAATCTCTGTGTTCTTGTGACCACAGAGCAGAAACTTGCTCACTGTCTACACATGTAGACATAGGAGGAGGTAAAAACAAATGCTTTGCTAAGAGAAAGCACTGACAGCTGCTGTTTCTGTGGGGCAGTCAGAGTGAACAGGATGGGCATCTGACATTATTTGAAACAAAACACATCAGTCATGACATCAGGTTAGATTTTCTGTTATGACCAAGTCATCAACTGAGACTGTTGCATGTTTACCACCCACCTGGATCATACTGATCAAACTGCTCAACTCAACTACTGCAATGATCTCCACTAGACTAAGTATCAGATTAAAGTTTAGGGAGTTTGATTCAATTTTGGAGTGTTTTATTCTTCTACGTTGTAAACAACTTGCATGTTGTGTGTACGTATGCTGTCAAGCATGTGTTCGTATTCAGGCAGCGCTTCTGAAAATATATTTTGCACATGTCAGATGTGGACCAGACACTTCCTTGTGTAAAAATATACTTCTTTAATTTTTCTCAAGAAAAAGTGAGCATCAGCACTGTTTAGTTCCTGTCATTAGCCACACTGAGCTGAAGAGTTAGAACGAATGCCATCTCATGCCATGTGAATATGATGGAAAAATAGTTAGTGAAATAAGTAGTGAAATGCGTGGCTGCTATCACGATGTAATGAGTGAAGTAAAATGAGAAATGTAGAGAGAACAACTCCTGACTCCAACCTCAGGTCCTAAGAACACATCTGGGTCTCTGCCTCAAACTTACATCAAAATGGTCCTGACAAAGAAACAGATTTTGGCCTTGACGGTTCAGAGGTCTTGCTCTCTCTCTCTCTCTCTTTTTTTTTTACACTGATGAGTTATATAAGGTTATCTTCATCTGTCTCAGGATGCTGAGGCCCTGCAGGGACCGCACAATGCTGCTCGATTCTCTCACATCCTGCAGAAAGACGCCTTTCTGGTGTTCCGCTCACTGTGCAAACTCTCCATGAAGCCCCTCGCTGATGGACCTCCAGACCCAAAGTGAGTGTTTTTTTTTTTTGCCCCCATATGAAGATCCCTACCTCCAACTGCACAGTCACTTGCACACTTCCTGTTACATCATACTAGCATCCTAATGTAGATTAATTTCACTGGTTGATTACCTCTATGGTAACACGGGACACGCACATGAATCCTAAATCATCAGCACACTGCTTTGAAAACCTGCCTTGACACACCTTAGGTCCATTACATATCATAACCTCTTTTTGTCATGCTACAGTTTGCCAAAATAAATATAGCTGTCTTCAGCTCACACTCAGTGCTTCATCTCAGTCTCCACAGGTTAACCTGGCCTTTTCCATCCTGGTGTGGCCCTGTCATCTCTAGTTACTGTAACATTAGACCCTGGGCCAGACAGTGAATGGGCCAATGTAAACTGAGCCAAGGAAGAAGCTCAGTCTGGCCTACATTAGATACCAGGCTGAAGCACCATTAAACCCAACACCCAAGTATTGTTTCTCCTCAACTCTATCGAAGTTGAGCACTATTTATTAATAGGACATTAAGGCACATGCATTTCCACTGAGCATACTGCTTTACATAGCTCTTGAATGTCTTTGTGGATCGCTTTATATTTAGCCTTGGAGCAGTATAATTGATGCCCATACAATTTCTCTCCTCTGCAGGTCCCATGAGTTGCGGTCCAAGATTGTCTCCCTGCAGCTGCTGCTTTCTGTGCTGCAGGGCGCCGGGCCAGTGTTTCGCACTCACGAGATGTTTGTCAACGCGATCAAACAGTATTTGTGCGTGGCGCTTTCCAAAAATGGTGTCTCCTCTGTGCCGGAGGTCTTTGAGCTCTCCCTGGCCATCTTCCTCACCCTGCTCTCCCACTTCAAGGTCCACCTGAAGATGCAGATTGAGGTACAGAATGAGGCCGGTGTCTTCTGTGTTGAGTCTTATACTGAATATGGAAATGTGTAGCCTTAGTTCTGAGATTTTAAAAACGTACATAATGAGCATGTAGGCTGGTACAGCAGGTTTGGTTTAAATGCCACACTCGTCTCCTGACATTTATCTCCTTTTGTCCACCGTGCCTCAGGTGTTTTTTCGGGAGATATTTCTGACCATCCTGGAGACGTCGACCAGCTCCTTTGAGCACAAGTGGATGGTTATCCAGACGCTAACTCGCATCTGTGCAGGTACAAATCCACTGATAGAAGTTTTCCTCAAGTACTAAGTAAAGTAATAAACATCTGTTTATTATAGTGATGACTTTTTTCAAACATCAGGGACTTTAATGTTCGTGCTACTTAGAGCTTTATCCAGACATGACGGGATAGTTACAGAAAGAGCCAAGTGCTTGTGCAATAACTCTGCACCTGCTGTTTATTTTATAATGTCTGACAGTGGACAAGCATTGAAAACCAAGACACTGAAACTCTTGTTTTAATTATTAATTGCTCACATGCTGTATGTAAATCCTGTTGCTTGATATTCATTAATTCATCCATGCACTGTGGTTGTACAAGGGTTATTTGTACAACAAGAGTGATCTCTTAGCAGATCATTTCTAGAGAGAGAACAGTCTCCTCTACAACTTAAAATTGCCTCATTCACAGTGATTCATTCTTTATTAAGCTAATTTGTTTCTTTGAGCAAAGGAGATGATACTTATGTGTGCATTTTGGTCTTAAGAAGGCAGCCTTTACGTTAATCTGACCACATCAGATTCAGACTTGTGCTGTGTGAAAGAAATGTTTCTATGTCTGACCTAGTAAGACTGCTGTTGATGCTGTTGCGTAAGAGTGACTCAGGCGCTTAGTCAGACATGAGACTGACATGTAAAATTGCCATCACGTTTACATAACGAAGTACTTTTCTGAAAGAGGCTTAATTCATCCAGTTGTGGCTGGAAGAATTAAGCCTCACTGTGAGACCTCATTACAGTGACGCATTTAGCATTTTAACGTCTTGAAATAAGTTTTACTCGTGCATGGTCAGGCTTTGGTAAACGAGACAGAATTTGAGCAGTTGCCTTTAAATTCTTATACAGGAAAACCCTGAACATGGATTTGGGAGGTGCTGCAAGTCAAGTCATTCATTTTAAATACTGATCACTATAGCCAACAGTGTCTAATCACCCACGTGTATCTAAAGAAATTATTTCTTTATATTTATTTATGTGTTTATATAGAAATGTCCTGCTTTTGTAACACATTCCTTTCCCCCAGATGCCCAGTGCGTGGTTGACATTTATGTGAACTATGACTGTGACTTGAATGCTGCAAACATCTTTGAGCGTCTTGTCAATGACCTGTCTAAGATTGCTCAGGGCAGGAGTGGTCAGGAGCTTGGAATGACTCCTCTGCAGGTACACACTCATAGATTCAGTCTCACGCATGCATGATGCATATTGAAACGATTAACACCATAGCAGCACAAGTTTTGATTAAATAGGTTCTCAGTAAATCTTCTGTTCTTCATATTCATATTTTGCATCCTAGTTATTAGGCTCTTCACTAAATACATCATTAAATTATCAACACCAACATGTAATGTGGTCAGTAGTGAAGTCATGTTTTGTGTGTAACACCACTGACCTTTGTGTGTGTTTGTGACTGTAAATAAAGTTGAGTGGATCTATAACATCCACAGGAGCTGAGTCTACGTAAAAAGGGTTTGGAGTGTCTGGTGTCCATCCTTAAATGTATGGTGGAGTGGAGCAAAGACATGTACGTCAATCCAAACCTTCAGGCTAACCTGGGTGAGTGTGTATTGGACAGTAAATATGTGAACAGTGTACAGGAGATGTGAAGGTCTGAACATATAATCATTGTGTGTGATGTGTTTACAGGCCAGGAGCATCCATCTGACAGTGAGGGAGGAGACCTGAAGCTCCCAGAGCAGCTGGTTGGACGTCGGGATAGCATCAGCTCGCTGGACTCCACCGTCTCCTCCAGCATCCCGGCTTCCCAGGTGGATCATCCTGAGCAGTATGAAGTTATCAAACAGCAGAAGGACATCATCGAGCACGGCATCGAACTGTGAGCTCTTTTTTCTCAGCCTGGTTAGGATTTCCATCAGGATTATTTTAGGATAAGACTTAATCGATGGAACACTCCCTGAGTGTGGAAGATTTGCACTTTAGAGAAGATGTGTTTCTCTGTTCATTCCCTAGCTTCAACAAGAAGCCAAAGCGAGGAATCCAGTACCTGCAGGACCAGGGCATGCTGGGTTCCACAGCTGAGGACATCGCCCAGTTCCTACACCAAGAGGACAGACTGGACACGGTGATTACAGAGGGTTAAATTACACAATGCTGTATTCTCAAGTAACAGACAAGTTCATTCAGGTTAGTAATCCCCCAACTGCCTCTTCTCTGCATCCACAGACCCAGGTGGGAGAGTTCCTGGGCGAGAACATCAAGTTCAACAAAGAAGTGATGTACTGCTACGTAGACCAGCTGGACTTTTGCGGGCGGGACTTTGTCTCTGCACTCAGAGCGTTCCTGGAAGGTTTCAGGCTGCCTGGTGAGGCCCAGAAGATTGACAGGCTTATGGAGAAGTTTGCTGCTCGATACCTGGAGTGTAACCAGGGGTAAGGTTTCACCTTTACTGCTAAAAGATCATTCCTATTGAAAGAAATGGGCTTGCAGAGATGTATTAATGCTTCTCAAACTGCACAGAAGTTGGGTCTTATATTCTTTAGTCAGAAGATTTTAGGTTTGATTGAAAACAAAACAGACCAGTGCAGCTGTTAACTGTTGCCCTGATGTTGTCTTCTTTTGCAGACAGACGCTGTTTGCCAGTGCAGACACTGCCTATGTGCTGGCGTACTCCATCATTATGCTCACCACAGACCTGCACAGTCCTCAGGTGAGAACCGTGATGGATTTATGTTCTGTCACTACCATCACCATGTCGTCGTATGTGGGCCATGGTATCATCAAGGATGCAACTGTGTCTTGTCTCTCTGTGGAGTATTTATGAAGGATTTGTTGACCTTCTTTAGGCCCTCGATTGTGTCACATTGCTGTGTTAATGACTCCAAGGTAAAATGGAGCAAAAGCAGCACTGCTAAAAATTGTGTGTTTTGGCAAATGCAGTATTTACTTTAAGACAAGCCTGCATTAAAAAAAAAAAAAGTTGCTGAATTAGTTGTGGTGTGTTGTTTCAGGTAGTGCTAAAATGTGATCTTGGAGGTCCAGTCTGAGTAACAAATCCATGAGTTTGACCTGTCAGCTGCCAAAACACTGCATAGCAGTTTCCAACACTCTGTTACAGGATATTACAACTCAAAAAGTTATAAGCCAAAGTAGGTTTATGTTTTTTTTGTACTATTATGAGATAAACAGTGAAAATTCTCACATTACTAAATACTCTACTGGGAAATTGTGCTGAATTTTGGTCAAAGTTGAGCCTCTTTCATCTTTTTTTCTGGAAAGCCCTATGTTTCTGTGTCAGATCCTTCTGTCGGCAGCCTCACTGCCTCACTGCGTCACTGCAGTAGCTTCACTCAAACAGATGAGGGGGCTGCATGAACCTGTATCTGTCTCCACACAGCCCTGTACAAACAGCTGCTGTACCTGATTTATCACTGCTAACAGATGACTGTGACACAGGAAATTGCTTTTGAAATTTAAAGTCTGGGAAAAGCAGGTGTGAAATATTTCACACTGTGACACATGCAGGCCGTAGCCAGTGAGGGAGATTATACAGCATCAGACAATGAAACACTTCAGTGATAGAAGTCAAGCAGTCAGATAACTGGCAGTAAATCCTCCCCCTGTTCTGCTATGTGGCTTTCTCTTTTAATTTTTAAATTTTTTTTGTGACTTTTATTGGCCCAACATGTCCGCTCCAGGATAATACGATATCCAGTAATGACAGGCAGTGTTAGTCAACTTATGTGCGTTTGTTTATTCGCACATATTAATGCTTGACTTGCTTGAATAGGAAACGTTTTCCAGTGTGTGCCGTTCCCAAACTCTCCCCTCCCCTCGATTTTTATGGGTCACTCCAACTGTCTTTCTCAATGTTGTTGATGCATGTAGGTGAAGAACAAGATGACAAAGGAGCAGTACATCAAGATGAACCGTGGTATTAACGACAGTAAGGATCTGCCTGAGGAGTATCTATCTTCCATATACGATGAGATCGCAGGCAAGAAGATCGCCATGAAGGAGAGCAAAGAGTTTTCAATCACCCCGAAGTCCACCAAGCAGAGTGAGTGCTTGTGACAGTCCATACACATTTTGTCAGGTTTACTCTCTTTTATAAAACCTTTTTCTGTTTGAACAGTATGTCACACATTTGCTGGAAAAAAAGAAAGCAACAGACAACATACTACTGATGTATCCCTGTGATGAACTCTAGGTTCAGTGTCACCCTGACATTATTCACTGTTTCCTAAAAAACACAATCATGTCCTCCCTCCAGGTGTGGCCAGTGAGAAGCAGCGTCGTCTGCTGTACAACATGGAGATGGAGCAGATGGCGAAGACTGCTAAAGCTCTAATGGAGGCCGTCAGCCACGCTCAGGCCCCCTTCTTCAGCGCTACACACCTGGAGCACGTCAGGCCCATGTTCAAGGTATGAAACTTTAAGTCTTTGTTTTTTACGTTAAGAGCTGGAGTTCAGAAGATCTAAGGCAGAACTGAGGACGGTGGTTCCAATTTCTGTGTTCTAGTTGGCGTGGACCCCCTTGCTGGCAGCGTTCAGTGTGGGACTGCAGGACTGTGATGACCCGGAGGTGGCCTCACTGTGCCTTGAGGGCATTCGATGTGCCATCAGGATCGCCTGCATCTTCAACATGCAGGTCTGGTGATGTTTCACACACAGAATGAGCCTGATATTTCAACTCTAACCAGCTGCTGCTGCACTTGGTGTCTTTGTTTCTTGCCAGAGTGTCCATTATGATTATGCTCTGTGTTTTTGTTCTTTCTCAACTATATCCATCATACATCAACAATGTTTCATTTTTAAATGAACTCAGGGCTCTTAGTGATTACAGCAGACTACGTAGTAACTGGCCTGTCTGTCTGTAGTTGGAGCGAGATGCGTATGTCCAGGCCTTGGCCAGGTTCACCCTACTGACGGCCAGTTCCAGCATCACAGAAATGAAGCAGAAGAACATCGACACCATCAAGACCCTGATCACTGTGGCCCACACAGACGGAAACTACCTGGGCAATTCCTGGCATGAGGTGAAAATAAAGTTTTATTCAATCTCAACGACAACTTTCTTTGTAAATGAATGATAGAAAACAGATGATTTGCACATTTAATTGTGTGAGCAGATGAGAAGAGAGCTCTCCACCTCTTAAGTGGGAGGAAGTAAATCCATTAATGTCTGACTTAATGTTGTGTTTTATTTTTAAGTTGTCAGAAAGGAGAGTTTCAAGCCATGGTACACCACTTGGCCCTTATTTATTAAAGGTAGAGTAGGAAATCACTCCGACCTGGCCAAAAAATGATCAGAGTGATTGTTTTTCTTACTCTTAGAGCTGAGAGTAAAATTATGATATCAACTTTCTAAAGTAAGGCAGTGACTGGATTTGTACTGATATGTTGGAGAGCTCCAGAGATTTCTTATTAAATCATACTTTTGTGTCATGAAAGAAAGCTCCACTCAAATTGTGGATTTGTTCATTCATTCATTCATTTTGTATGTATTTATTTAAAATTACAGAACCAATGTGACTGGACAGGGCTGACTAGGATACATCACACAGCTGGGAAAACTATCTGCTGTTTTAATTTGTATTCATTTATTTTTCAGTCATTATTTTTGCATAAGCTATCTGTGTGGACACTTATTTTAATGTATTGTTAAAACTGGGCTGTTTTCTAAATGTTGAATCTGAACCACTGCACCTGTCAGAGAATTACAGCATTTAACCATAGTTTTTGTCTGATGTCTCAGTCTCTCGTACGAGCAGTTCTTCTCCGTGTAGGAAGAATCATAAATAACTTTAATAAATAACAGCCTGTTCTCAGCTCATCACAGCAACATACAGCCTCTGGAAGTAATTTGAGGTTTGTGTCTGTGTGTTGTAGATCCTGAGGTGTATCAGTCAGCTGGAGCTTGCCCAGTTGATCGGCACAGGGGTAAAGACACGCTACATCTCAGGGGTGGTCCGGGACAAGGAGGCCGGCATCAGAGGTTTACCCGTGGGCACAGAGGAGTTCATGCCCCTGGGGCTGGGTAGGACACATATACACACACAACATAACCTCTATTCCCAATTTATCCCCTAACACAAGATGTCCAATATTAACTATAAAAAAAGGAAGCCACTGTGTAATGTAAACACAATGGCTTGAATGTCTTTCTGAAAATAGGAGTCAACAGCAAATAGACTCATTCTGTATTAAAACCATGTTTCATGTCAGATTGTTGCAGATTGACTGGAAATGTGTTTGGTGTTGCAGGAAACCTGGTGGGAAGTCAGGACAGGAGACAGATGGCTCATATCCAGGAGTCAGTAGGAGAGACCAGCTCTCAGAGTGTGGTGGTAGCTGTGGACAGGTGAGACAACGTACTCATGAGGGTGCCCAGACCATTTATATATGTCCTTTGTGATGATTATGAAGATTTCTGCTCCCTGCAAATACTAAAGCTGCTTTGTATATTTGCAGGATCTTCACTGGTTCCACCAGACTAGATGGAAATGCAATTGGTGAGTGTGTCATTCTTCGCTCTTACATAAAGTTTCTCTGTGCATCTTAAAAGGTAAAGGAAGTCCTTCACAGTGTGACTGTTTAATTGTTTCCAGTGGACTTTGTGCGGTGGCTATGCGCAGTGTCCATGGACGAGCTGGCCTCAGCCCACCAGCCGAGGATGTTCAGCTTGCAAAAGATTGTGGAAATTTCCTACTACAACATGAACCGCATCAGGCTGCAGTGGTCTCGGATTTGGCAGGTCATAGGAGACCACTTCAACAAGGTCAGTGAGCCAGAGTTTGTAAATGTATCACCTGAAAAGTCTTTATCAGGCAGAAGTACGATCTGTGGTCTCCTGTGATTTAGTGAGGTGTGGTGTGGCAGACAGTGGTGCTCCCTGCTCCTCTGTGCACTCAATGTTGTTGTGTATTGTCTCCTTGAGGACTAAGATGCTTGTAGTATCCGTGTGGGACACTTATTTATTTTAATGTATTTAAGTAGGATATGTTTGGGCCTGAAGTTATATGTTTATGTTTTAGTCTGAGCAGCAGCTCTTTGCATTGGTTTTTATCTCCTGCAGCTTTGCTGTATTGGTTCATTGGTTTCATCCGTGTTGTTTTCAGTAGCAGCAGGCAGCTGTTTGCAGAGAAAGAGCTGTGATAAACCCACAGTACACTACCTTTCCAGCACCGAACAGCAGACAGACAAAGTCAGCCAGTTGTTAGTAAACATTTAGTGGCTGAGGAGTCAGATATTACCTCAGGACAGAAACAGAGGAGAGTGAATATTTACCAGGGGGCCAGAAACGCAACTCCCGACGAATGCTAATGTTGCTCTGTAACTGCGGGCTGTTTAAATTAGTAAACTGCTACCTAACACATTTGTCATATGAGTGCTGTTTATAGCTTGTTATGGTGTCCCTACACGGCCAAGAAATCAGTTAACGCATGTTTAAACATGAGTGCACTGTACACAAACTGACCAAACAAACAATATCATCATGATTATTTTAATGCGTAGCTTGGCTCCATTGATGAATTATGTGTCTCTAACAGGTGGGCTGTAACCCCAATGAGGATGTAGCCATTTTTGCTGTGGACTCACTGAGACAGCTGTCCATGAAGTTCTTGGAGAAAGGAGAGCTGGCCAATTTCCGCTTCCAGAAGGACTTCCTCAGGCCGTTTGAGCACATCATGAAGAAGAACAGGTAGATAATGTTTTATTATTGGTGGGTAAGATGAGAGATTGTTCCCTCTCAGTGCATAAGTGGCCCATGGATAGAAACACAGTCACAGGATCATTGGAGAATAAATGGTTACGAATACTGTGGAACAAACAGGTTGTGTAGAACAGATCTTTTTTTAATGAAATATTAAATGTTAAACACCATGTCGACAGATCCCCCACTATCAGAGACATGGTGATCAGGTGTGTGGCTCAGATGGTGAACTCCCTAGCAGCCAACATCCGTTCAGGCTGGAAGAACATCTTCTCAGTGTTTCACCAGGCAGCCTCCGACCATGATGAGACCATAGTGGAGCTGGCCTTCCAGACCACTGGGCACATTGTCTGTGAGTATGACTGGAGCTGTTTCCTTTGCAGTCAAACCGCTCAGCTGACTGTGAGATGGATCCTCAGTCCTGCTTTAGAATTAAAGACAGAGATTCACGAACTCCTGAACCAACCCAACAACAAATCAATCCAGCAGCTGGTTTATTCTTGGTGTCTTACTTGGTTTTCTCCTTTTCATCACTCTTCCCTCAGTGAACACCTTCCAGCAGCATTTTGCAGCTGCTATAGACTCATTCCAAGATGCAGTGAAGTGCTTGTCAGAGTTTGTGTGCAACGCAGCTTTTCCTGACACCAGCATGGAGGCTATCAGACTCATACGGCACTGTGCTAAATACGTTTCTGAAAGGCCACAGGTAGGAACAGCTGATCTGTGACAATACACATTTCAAAAAATGGCAGTGGTGTGACAAAGTAATGGTATTTATTTATTGTTTCTTCAAAAATAATAATGTAACATTACACTTGATGACATCCTGTCCTGCTTTGTCCCTGTCCAGGCTCTGAGGGAATACACCAGTGATGATATGAATGTGGCCCCAGGTGATCGGGTGTGGGTCCGTGGCTGGTTTCCCATTCTGTTTGAGCTTTCTTGTATCATCAACCGCTGCAAGCTGGATGTCCGGACCAGGTAGAAAAACAGCTCAGCGTGGAGTGTATCTCTAACCGTCATTTCAATTTTGATCAAACTGTTACAGTTGCTACACCTCTGACCTGCGGCAACGTGTCCTCCAAATGTCCTGTGTCCCTTGGTGCTGACAAAAGACAAAAAATAAAAATAAAACCGACTAAATGGGATGTAACACAAATAAGATATTGGAGCACATTGGACTGAGATGGTCAAGCCACTGCTACACTACAGACTTAGACCATGTCTTCACAGATGTAGCAGCAGTATTCAGGCACCGTATACATCACCTGCATTTGGGAAGCACATGAGATGGGTGAATAAAAAGTACAGCTGAAATGCTTTCTGTGTAGACACGACATGAAGTGTAGTACATATTATACAAATGAAATCTAAAATGTTTAGTTGATTAATTAATTAACATCATTACGAGCATTATTCTGCTACTGTTTTGATAATTAGTTAATGGTTTCATTCATGTCAGTCATGCAAAATGAAAATGTTTGCTGGTTCCATCTCTTCCTTAAATGTGAGGATTTGCTGCTTTTCTGCATTTTATATAATTTTGAATGGAGGATCTTGGGTTGTGGACTTTTGGACATTTTTCACTTCTGGTTTTAAAATTGTAGTTTGAATTTGACCCATCATCTGATTAGCTGTTACAAATTTTGGCTTCTACACATTGAAAGTATTTAAATCCAACAAGAACTAAGTCTATTAATTTTTAACTTTGCCTAGGATTATATCTATAGTGGCAAACACCTGTAAGTAGTCTGGTTCCTGGCCATTTAAGCATTAACACACATGACCTGCCACTAAATACTTAGCCCTATTATCACAGTTTAACCAAGCATGAAGTCTGATAAAATTAAGACTAACATGTAGCATGGTATGACTTAAGAAATGACCCCAGTACTGAAAGAAGCAGGATTAAAGCATTTTAGTGCCAGCGATCTCACACTGTGCCTGCTTTCTTTTTTCTGGTAGTGGAGCTGTAATGCAGCAGGTCTGATGCCTGAACTGTTTGTCTTTGCTTCTGACAGAGGTCTTACGGTGATGTTTGAGATCATGAAGAGTTACGGCCACACCTTCGAAAAGCATTGGTGGCATGACCTCTTCAGAATCGTCTTCCGCATCTTTGACAACATGAAGCTCCCTGAGCAGCAGACAGAGGTCAGAGGTCACTGGTCGTTTGTGTGTTGACAAGTCACTTAGGTATTTGTAGGAAATCCTCTTCTGTGATTTGGAGGCGGAAGATGTTATAACTCCTGCACACGGACCGAATGAAAAAGGGGAGCATTTTTACAAACCTTGGTTTTAACGTTGTGACTGATCACTGAACATCTGCTCATTATTGTTTCTTGTTTACTTCCAGAAAACTGAGTGGATGACGACAACATGTAACCACGCGCTGTACGCCATCTGTGACGTGTTCACCCAGTTTTATGAGCCCCTCAGTGAAATCCTGCTGGTTGACATTTTCACACAGCTACAGTGGTGTGTCAGGCAAGGTGGGTGTTCAAATTCATGTGGATGGGTAAAGCACAGCACTCATAATACTCATCTGTCAAGTCAAGTCAGTCTTATTTTTATAGTGTCAAATCATAACAGAGGTTATCTCAGGGCACTTTTCACACAGAGCAGTGTAGACTGTACTTATTATGATGTTATTTACAGAGACCCAGCCTTCCCCCATGAGCAAACGCTTGGCAACAGTTTGCAGTAGGTTTGCAATCACAGATCCAGACTCTGCAGCTCCACAGGCAAAAATACCTGCAGAAAGGGACAGGAGGAGAGGAGAGGGACAAGAAAGCACAAAACTACAAATGAGAAGGAGCCCAGTTAGTAACGTGCATGAATGGGATATGAATGAGTACAGAGGGAGAAGGAGAGAGGAGCTCTCATGGGAAGTCCCCAGGTCTATAGCAGCATAATGAGAGGATGGTTCAAGGAAAGCATGAGCCAGCACTGACTATAAGCTTTATCAAAAAGGAAGGTTTATAGCCTACTCTTAAACCTGCACAGGGGGTCTGCCTCCCAGTGCTCACGCTGCAGTATTTTGGATCAGCTGGAGAGTCTTTAGAAACTTTTTGGGGCAGCCTGAGAATAAGGAACTGCAATAATCTAACCTAGAAGTAACAAAAGCATGGACAGGTTTTTCCACATCTTTTTGAGACGGGATGTGGTTGATTTTTGCGGTGTTACGTAGGTGAGAAAAGGCAGTCTATGAAGTTTATTTTATATAGGTGTGATAGTTCTCCTGATCAGAGATAACTCTGAGATTCCTTACGGTGGTACTGGAGGCCAAGGCAATGCCACACAAAGCAAGTAATGCTCAGTAGATAAATTAATGCATGTCACAGAGAGCCTAACCTCTTACTACTTAGAAAATTCTAATTTAGATTTTAATTTGGACTAAACATTATTTTCCTTTGAACTGTGAAATGTGAATGGTGAAAATTCTGAAGTATCTCACAGTATCTCAGACCAAACATTCAGCAGCTGTGACAGAAATCTTTTGTCAGTGGATTTCAGTCCTTGTCGAGCACCTCATGAACCTCCCCGAAGTTCAGTGTTTGTACGTAGCAGCTGTGACGTCATTACCTTTTCTTCCACAGACAACGAGCAGCTGGCTCGGTCGGGAACTAACTGTCTAGAAAACCTGGTGATTCTGAACGGGGAGAAGTTCAGCCCCCAGGTCTGGAACATCACCTGCTCCTGTATGCTGGAGATCTTCCAAAACACCAGCCCTCACGTGTAAGTCCTTGACCAGAGACCAGGTCAATTCACTTTCAATTAAAGCTGCAATAAAATGTCCACGATTGCATGAAATTCAGTCAGTTGAGCCATCGTAGGCACATTTAACTGTTTTAAGACAAAATGTAAGTTAAGTGCTGTGCTTAAACGCTGTGACAAGATGTACGTTACAACACCTGATTCCCAATCTGCCATTCTGTTTGCTTTTCACATCAGTCTGTTGACTTGGCGACCGGCCGGACAGGATGAGGAAACTGCTGATGGAAAGCATTTTGTAAGAAAACAAACATTCACTCAGACTAAACAACGTTCATGTAAAACAGCAGCTCTGCAGATGTTTCAGATGGTGCTTGAATGCTGTCTAACTCAATGCTACATTTCCTATGAGTCTCTCCACCTTATCAGAAATACAACACTGTGAATGCTGATGATGTTATTCTTGCTGTATGTCTTCAGGATGCTGATTTTGACGGTCAGTCTCAGAGCAGCTACGACAGAGCTCTGTCTGAGAGAGGACACAGCCAGATGTCCAGCGACGACACCTGGAAGGGCAGGTCCAATGCCAGTGAGTATGCAGCATGCACAGGCATACACACATTCAAATGTGTCTCCACTGTAAATTCAGATTCCACCTGCAAATCTGAAAAACAGGAGTGGTTTAAAAAAAATAGGAGGATTAGACTCTGTTATGTAACATTTACTGACTTCACTGTAAAATTGGACAAGTGCTCACGTCTCCGCACCTCGTATGAATTTTTTTGTGCTAACAGGAGTTTCAGACCAGAAGCTGTTTGCTGGGCTGCTGATTAAATGTGTGGTACAGCTTGAACTAATCCAGACCATAGACAACATCGTCTTCTACCCAGCAACCAGCAAGAAGGAGGATGCTGACAACATGGCCGCTGCACAGGTAGGTCACAGCAGCTGCGTTTATTTCAACATTGTCCTTAATTTGTGATCATGTTTTCTTCTGTGTATACTTGAGGCAAATGTGTTGCTGTTGAGGTGATGAAAAGAGGAAAAAAGAAAGGGGCATATTCTTTGCCTTATAATCTGGATTGTATGGGGAGGCAGTTGTGCTGTGATGAAATGTCAGGTCAGGTCTAGGGACACTGAGATAATCCTAAAAGGACATCCCTGATAATGTGACATGGTCAGTTATACCCAGCTAAAGTTGTCTAAAACTTTCCTCCCTTCAGCGAGATGCTCTGGAAGAGTCGGAGGCTGAGGGAGGCGAGGTGGGTTCAGATCAGGGTATGTACAGACACATGACCTCTGCACACCTCTTCAAGCTGCTGGACTGTCTGCTGGAGTCACACACCTTCGCCAAGGACTTCAACTCCAACAACGAACAAAGGACGGCACTCTGGAGGGCAGGTAAATAGAGAGGGAAAGTATCTGCAGTTTAAAAAAAAAAAACACATTGTCTGTCCTCACAGGCTTCAATGGTCTTTAATAAGACATGTTCTCCTCGTTCTAAAATTACTACTGTTTCAAGGTCATTTAAAGTCTGTTTTCAATGTAACTGTATCCAGTCAAACAACTGGAAACCATATTGTTGAAGACAGTATGTGGCTCAACCATCAGGCCAAGCACAACTAAGTTTTGTTGTTTGTTTGTTTGTTTTGCTTAACAATAATTGTCTCGCTCTTTACCATCAGGGTTTAAAGGGAAATCCAAGCCCAACTTGTTGAAGCAGGAAACCAGCAGTCTTGCCTGCAGCCTGCGGATCTTGTTCAGGATGTACTCTGACCCTAAGCTGCAGGACTCGTGGCCTGACATCCAAACTCGCCTGCTGCTGTGAGTACAGCAGTTTTTATCAATCATCACTCAAACAGACTCACAGATTCATACACATTTGTTTGTCGTAATGATGGATCACTGATGTGTCTCCAGTAGTTTTTGGAAAACAAAGGAATAAGATATATGAGGCTTTGGCTACGCAACACTTAGTATATATCATATTTATTATAGTCTGTTCATTGTTGGTTTTGGAGTTTTTATGGCATTTGTTGATGGTAAGAAAAATACAGACTTATCCTGTACAAATGTAGATTTTTGCAAATGTTTACAAATGTAACAAACAGGAAATGTGGTGTTAAAGATGTAGCTGATGGTGGCGTTATCTCAGTGGCTCATCTTCTCTACCTCAGAACATTGCCAGCATGTTATTGCATTTTCAGAAAGTTCAGTGCTGGTGTTTGTTCTGTGTTGAGTGAGCCGTGTTTTGACACATGGCTCATACCTCATTATATATTTATGAGCTGTGCACTGTGTGTGTGTATTTTGTGGAATATATTGGCATGCTCGAGCTTGGTACAAATCACCTTGTTGTGTTTGTGGCTGAGCAGCTGCACTGAAACCACTGACTCATGTATTACATCAAGAATACACGTGTCTTAGTTCACAATGTGTAGCCTTGGCCTGCTCGTCAGTGGTGATAGTGAGCAACCACTCCTGCCTATTCAGTGTTGGAAGCGTTAGTATTGTGTTGGTCAAAATCCTCTATTTGTGCATTGTCGTCTCTCTCAGGGTGTGCAGTGAAGCTCTGGCCTACTTCATCAGTCTGACCTCAGAAAGCCACAGAGAGGCTTGGAACAGCCTGCTCATGCTGCTGCTTACCAGGACGCTACGGCTGCCTGATGACAAGGCAGGAACACACACATGCATATGAACACACACACCCACAGTATATTTCCAGCTCCACATGAGTCAGAAGTTAACCGCTGATGAGTATCTAAAGGACAAGAGTTTAATCAAAGCAGGACACAAATGAGTCAGGATTCAAACCTGTACATTACGGAGCTCTGGATCATAACTGTGTCCATGGTGATTAAAACTGAACCAGCATCAGAAATAAAAGATAACATGGACAGTTGATAAAAATGACCATTAATTAAAAATGAGATGGGATTTGAAGTATATGTGATAATCAGGTCGAACCTTTATATTTCCTTTTTTTAATTGTGTTTTTTTGTGATTGTAGACGAATGTGAGCTGTCACCTATGAATCACGCACTCACACAGAGAGTGCGTGATTCATGGCAGCCCATGACTCTGGGTTTCTTTCCACGGTATTTTAGGCCAAAGCTCTAGCAGTGTTCAGCTAAAAAACAACCCAGCACGCAGCTCGAAGCAGTGGGGAATGTTGGTGCTGTGCGGCCAGCTTTGGAATAAAATGCCATCGCCACACAAACCACTGCATCAACAAAAATTATAACGACATTGTTAAAGTGGACTGGCCAGCAGCATTCTGTTGTGCAAGGCCTGCTGTGAATTTTGAGAAGGTTGTTAAAACAAATCTTAGTGTTACAAATTGTGTTTATTTTGAATGTAATTTCGTAAGTCAGTGAAATTGCCCTTAAAAGCAGCAAAATACAGCGAAACCATACATCGGTGAAGACAAAAATGGCCTCTGGACACATTAATTTAACTCCCTGCTGTGAACTCTGTGTCCTCCCAGCAGCGCCCACACATCCCAGAGCAGCCGCCCTTCCTTTTTCCGTTGTGCTCAGATATACTGGTTACATCTTTTGACAAATAGTTGACAGAGGTTAAAGCACATACACATGTAACTTTGCTGCTGATTTACACTTTCTCCTTCTTTTACAGTTCAAGCCTCATGCTTCCTGCTATTACCCCCATCTGTGTGAAATGATGCAGTTTGACCTGATCCCCGAACTGCGGGCTGTCCTCAGACGTTTCTTCCTGCGCATCGGTTCCGTCTTCCACATTGCTGCTCCTGAGGGTGCGCCCGCGCGGACTCCCGCATCCTAGATTGGGCAGGTGCAGGAACGGGTGGAGAAATGGAGATGATGGCGGATGAGCAGATCATAGGTGGATGTAACACATAAGAGACTTTTCCCCCCTCTCTTGGACTGGAACAGATTACAGAGGGGCTACGCTGTCAGGTGGAAGCTGACGAAAACTGTAGCTATTCTGTCTCAGTTCAGGACTCTGCATTAAAGTGTTCAGCTTTTCTACTGCACTCAGCTTGTAGAAAGATCTTTACCCTGTCCTTCCTTTCTCCTTTCTCTCGGGGATGAACAGCACTGTGACCAGCACCCTTCTGCTGACTGTTGTCATTCATCATCCCCCTGACTCATCTCAAACTTTAATGACTACAAAAGAACTGTAAACAGATAATTTATTGATATTGTTGCAGATCCTCTACCTGATTTTTTTTTTTTTTTATAATTAACAAAAAAGTATATCTACCTGCTGAAAGCAAATGAACTACTCCATTGAATTCGATGAACCTTATATTTGCCCTTTGCGAAAATCTCTTTTGGCCATCTGTGCCTGTCAGAAAATGATGACACCATCAGTGTCGCCCTTATTGTGACTTTGGTGATCTAATCTAAATATGTTCTAATATCTGAACCCTCATATATCAATACCCATCCCAAAGCATTGTTTGTCACTTTAATGTTTGTTCTCTCTCAGTTGTGTGTGTTATTTGGTAGCAGGCTATTGCTGTTAGAGACTGAAACTCTCAGCTGCATTTGACAACAATCTGCATCTCTTACAACACTATCAAAGATCGAACGCAGCTCTGGGTGGCTCTCTGTGACACAACCTTCCTGTCGTCTGTATCGTTCTTGCCTGTCAGTGAGATTTTACTTATTTATTTTGTTCATTTTCTTTAATTTGTTTTATGATTCGTTTTTCAGGATACTTGCTGGTTTACAATGAAAGGTTGGTTGAAAGACTGACTACTTCCTTCTGCCATGCATTCCTTCATGTGTTGACCCACTAAGCCTTACACTAAAGGACTTAACACGGAGTCAACTCCTCCTGGCTTTAGAATTACAGTTGGCTCATGAAGCCTTCCACTAATCCATCACTTGGCCCTATAAGGTGACACAGTGGTGGTCTGTTCCCCACACGCTCTTGCACATCTGTTGCATACAGTTTGCTCATGTATTAACACCATCCAGTGGACCAGCTTGCTCTGGATGGTTGGAATGCCCATCAGTGTTGTCAGATTCAGCAGTGGAGTTCAGCCACAGAGGGATTTATGAACGGAGCAAAACCAAAACTCACATCTTCAGAGATACTGGAATCTCTGCGTCCTGGATCCTTTGTAGTTTATTCCATGCCTTTTTTTAAGAAGGATGTATGTAATTATTTAAAGTGCATTTAAATATTTTTTGAGAAGCATTCCTTCCCTCGCAACTATGGATGTCTACTTTTCTTCCCTAAAGCTAGGGAACATATAAATATATATATATATATACAGTAAATGAAAAAATGCAGACTGTAAAGTTTTCAATGTAAGATACATAGAAATGAAAGTGCTATACGGTTCTATACATAATATTGTGATGTAATCTTCCAAGCATTTGGTGAAGTAATCAATAAACCTGAATTCTGGATCCACGGCAGCGACTTGATTCAGTTTTAAAATAGTTGAACATTTTGACATGTCAAACACAGGTGGCACAAATAACAATAATTGCTGCAGTCAAGGTTTCCCACGTCCAGGCCTGTGGTAATGTGCATGCGGCCTGATATAGCTTTCCGGGGGCATCTCAGCAAAATGGGGCAGTCCTTAATGGAAACACCTGAACTTTTTCCTGAAGTCAAAATGTGAGTTGCTCAAGGGCCCTGAAGCCAGTTTTAGTCCTGCATGTTTGCGTGATGCTGTAGTCTCTCTAACCTCACTGACTCATTTAAGTCATTTGGTTGTGAGAGCTGGACGTGTGGATGGACGGACGGAGGGGTTTCCAGGGTTTCTATATAAAGCTGTCCAGAGGGTGGCACTGTGCTCAAACTGGTAGTCGGCGTGAAGCGCGCTAGATTTGGGGGTAACAAAGGTTACCATGGAGACCTCTCACATCCTTTGTTTGGGTAAGTAAAGTGGAGTGATGCCTGACAGCTGCTACATGTACCCCTGTTAAGGAAATGCCATGTTGTTAATCCATAAACCAGTGAGTATGTACACAAACAATGAGGAATGTGCTGCACTCAACTACCAACTTTAATAATTAATGCAGGGTCAGACGCGAGGCTCCAGCAAGATTAACTAGCTCACTTTTAGCCAGTTAGCGCTAACAATAACTCTCTTTCCTGCTAGCCGGCTAGTTCTCAGGTCAAGTCAGGGAGTGACTCGCAATCACCACTCTCCGGTTAGAGTTTTTTTTCTCCGTAGCGTATTTGTTGTAGTCTTCACCCTGCATGAAGCTGCCATGTCTGACTTGACTGAACAGAAACACTGCAGTTGTGGTGCCATTAGGGGGCGTAGATGTGGGCGGATCTGGCGTAGCCAGTAGCTAACCAGGCAGGCTAGCAATGACGGGTAGGATTATTCCTGCCGGGCTCTGGATTCTGAGTCACCAGACATGATTTTATGGAGACCACTATACAAGTAAGAGCTTCTGGTCAGTCTGCGAACGTATTTGAGATGCCTGTGTTCATATCCTTGGTGAAACTGTGCGAGAAGTAATGGTGGAGATGGTGGATTTTCCTCTCAGAATTCAGCTAGAGGAAGGAGGTCGACAGATTTGGAAGAATGCGTAGTTTTGTTTCGTTTGCTCGCTATTTCCCGTTAAATGTCATTCTGTTTGATGCAAAGTGTACTCGTACACTGCACCAAATGGTTTTTGCCACAGAAAATACACCTTTCCGGGTTTACAGCCTACGAATGTGCGACCGAGCCAAGACTCTGTAGGTTATGTGAGTGACAGCCATCTTCAACAGACACCTACAGTAACGTTAATGTAGACGCAGCCGTGTGTGTCTGTAGTGCGTGCTGATAAATGACTTGTGTGATTCTGATTCCTAATGTGGTGGAGTTTGTTTAAAGCTGGAACAGAGGGTGGTGGTAAAGTGGAATTTTTATGCGCTATGATTAAAGGTCTGAGCCCAATGTTTATGACAGGAGAATGGGATGGCTTGTGCTGCCTTCAGGGGCTCCTACTAAGCCCGTTCATCCGTAAGTAAATTCAGTTTGAGAAAGGCGCTTTAGATTGGACATATCAAAAGTGTTTGTTGATGAAAACGGCAAGATACAGAGTTCACAGCAGTGACAAGCTAGAAACAAGTACCCGAAGTGTCAGGCGTGTCGTTTAGATTTTATGCACCAGTCAAAATAACCTCTGTGGCAGATTAAATGTGAACAAAAGAGTGACAGTACAGACTGGAGTCCCGCATCAGTTACATACACGTGAATCTATAAATTTAAATGGCATCGTTTACATCGGTTTCTATAACTGTTCTTATCACCGTTTGCCTCCAGGTTATAGAACAGAAAACAGCATTATTTAGTCTCGGCCCTATATTACAAGATGGAGTTTCCTCATATACGTATATATAGTGCTGGGTTTTAAAACCTGTGCAAACGAATATTCTCGACATGATCGTGAACCAGATATTCCAGTATCTCTAAAGACACCCTGTTACGTAATAAAGGAGGGCGTGCAGAAGGGTGGGGGGGGCAGGCTATGAGGAGCAGGATATGAGCAAACATACACACTCCTTCACACAAAGTGGATATCATACATCAGAGCGACTGTCGGACTGGGAACGTGTTGACAGAGGGTGAACGAACCGAGGTTTACTCCATGTGATTTTATTCACCACAGCTGGTAAGACGCACACGTCTTCAATAGTATTCGTATCAGAGACTAAAAACGATTAAAGTGGAAATGTGAAGTGATGATTTAATGCGGAGATTTACATCGACACGCACACGATGCTGACACAGCCAGCACACAGAGGCAGTACAGTCAGAGATGGTACAGTATCGCTGTAACCTTGGCTGGTTTATCTGTAAGTTACAGTCCAGATTGCACCATAATAAACATGAGCTGAGCCTCCAGTTTGTTCTGTTTGAGTTCATATTTGAGCGATTGTGATCACAAACGTTGCGTTCAGGTGCTGCGCTTCGTTGCGACTCGCTGGCATCGCTGTAGGAGCTGTATGTGGTGTTTACATCCGTGCTGGGCTATTAGAGCCCGAGCCACGTGTTGGGAGCTTGGGACCATGTTTTGAACACTGCTGCCATGTGGGTCTTTATCTGCTCTGAAAGGCCGTCTCTGTTTCTTTGACTTGAAGTTATAGCTAAAATAGTCTATAGAACGTAGGTGTGTATAGATGTGTAGAGATGTGTAGAGGTTTTTGGGGCTTAATAAAAACTACAGCAGTTTGCTTGTTTGGCCAGGAGCCAGTAGGGAGCGAACCACGCTTCCATTGTGCTGTTACGGAGAGTAACTATGTATTATGTAATGTCACCAGGGCTATTTGCATGGAGCTTCTTTCAATCTGCCTCACACACTAATTATTAGCTCCAACCACTTATCACCTTAAATGTCAGTAATGTTATAGGAAAGGTCAGGTTTCCACATGATAACCAGCAGGCAGTGTGGGATCATCAGAAGGTCGTGTTCTTCCTACATCTTTTTGTGTATCTGCATACAGCAGTTAGGGACTGAGACAGGCAGCAGAGGACCAGGCTTTGTCATACAAATGCCCTTTCATATTGTCTTTTGTTTCAGGGACGTGGGCCCACTTAAACTCAATTTACTGGCAGCAGGATTCATAAATATTTGATGAAGCAAAGTTTTACTATACATCTTAGTAATGATGTCAAGCTGGTGCCAGAGTTGTGAAAATGTGTTTTCATTGGATAAAAATGGTTGTTTCTAGGTTGGCAAACTTATGATAATTGCATCTGAACTCATTTTGGAATTTTTTTGATTTCTGATCAATAGATTAATCACTTCAAACATATTACATGTTCAATTTATTATCTCATCACACAAAGATAGGCAGCAAATGTTTACAAAGGATAAGCTGAAACTGAGTAATGTTTGGGATGTTTGCTCAGAAGTGACTTAAACCATTAATTGTTTATCAGAATCACTGATTTATTTTTAATTGATTAGTCATTTCTGCTTCAACTGTTTCCCTTATAGTGATTCTTAATCAAAGGTAACATGAGTGCACTAACTATTTATTAATCGCCATATCATTGGGTGCAACACTAACAATATTTTAGATGGTGTCAGCGGGTGCTGATGGACACAAATTTCATATAACTACTAATTAAACAACTAATATATGCAGTTATTATGTATACATTATTAATGATATAATCCGGGTATTAAACCCTGAATGGAAGCAGTGATGTAAGGCCATAAAAACACATAAGAATAATGTGTATGAATGCATTCAGCCCAACATCCAGCACATAATGAGAACAACTTGTTGGATGCTGCAAGTGTCAGAGAAAAGTCAGTTTTATATGTAGACACAAGGGCATGTCAAAGTGTGACAGTATGCAGATCTGTGTGTGTGTGTGTGTGTGTGTGTGTGTGTGAGACAGTAACACAGACGGCCTGGAGCTGAGATAAACAAGGTGCCTAAAAGCTCAAACTGGAGGTCAGAGGTCACTGATTAGGAGATGGTGACTGTCCGCATGGACCCTCAAGCCAGACTGTCTCTGATCTCTCCTCACCTAAACCTCACCTTCCTCACACCACCCCTCCCTTGGTCTCTCTGATTGTTTCTCCTCCTCTCTCCCTATCACACACACACACCCACAGACATATTCGCTTTACTATTGCCTCATTAATATCGTTGCCATCTGCTCCATATGTAGCAGCCCAATTAGAGAGATACACTTTGACCCTACCTGTCCAAATTTAATTTGAAAGTCCACAGCCATCCCTGCACACTCCCCCTTCCTCACACACACATAGAATCACAGCATGTTAATAGGCTATCTAGACTTTGACCTTTTATTTTGTCTCTCTACAGGGCCTGAGCTGATTTGTCAGCCTTGTGTAGGTTTGGTTTTCACCCCCCAAGTGTCCTCTGGATATCAGCTGACCATGGTGGTCTGAACAGAGGAAACGCAGGGAGACAGCGTGGCACAGTGTGTGTTCACTCTAATACAGCAAGGCTTGACCAAGAGAGGAGCAGAGACGGACCGGAGCAAAGAAAAGAAGCAAATTTAAACACAAAATGTCTGAAAACAGAGAACTGGTGGTTTTCTACATAACGTATAAACTCTCCCAGAAAAACTATCCTCTCAGCCACATGGGACTCAATGAGACTCCAAACAGGACTGATGGGGGGGAGGCAGGGTTGGGTGAGGAACAGCGGATAGCGACACACGCCAACGGAACATTTAACGGCACGAGTCCTGGGACCCCCCCAGCCTCTCCAGTCCGGCAGCAACGGTTGCCGTCAACGACGAGCCTGGACGCAGTGAAAGAGGCCCTCCGGGACTCGGCCAACGAGTTTGAGCTGCGATACGCCCGCGCCTTCAGCGATCTGCACAACCAGCTGCATATCACACCGGCCACAGCTTACCAAAGCTTTGAGAATGTGATGGATGAAGTGTTCCGGGACGGCGTCAACTGGGGCCGCATCATAGGGCTTTTCGCGTTCGGCGGGGCGCTGTGTGTCGAGTGCGTGGAGAAGGAGATGAGTCCACTGGTGGGCAGAATCGTAGAGTGGATGACAGTCTACCTGGACAACCACATTCAGCCCTGGATCCAGAGTCAAGGAGGATGGGTGAGTCTCAGCCACCTACACACACACACAGACACACACACACAGATAAGTGTGTTTGAGTACCTGCAGTGGGATGTTGCATGCTTGTATAGCCCCTTTAACAGCAGGACCCTTCAATGTTACGTGGTTCAGTTACGTAGGTAAGGTAAGCTGAGGTCACCTGTATGGAAACAGGTGGGAAATCAATTTATTATTTTTTAAATAGTTCCTGAAAAGTGTATGGATGCTAATGACTTTAGTCAACATGATAGAGTTTTTGTTTGTATGTGCCATTTTAGATGTGGCCCTTTATCACTGTTACTTTGAAGGCCAGATTTGCTCAAGTTTGTTGATGTCTTGTATGCATCATGTGCCTGTTGGTGAGCCATGTGTCTGTCTCAGCAGAGAGGCTTGATTATCTGCATGACCTGACCTCCAGTGACACTCTATCTCTGGATGGGAGTTATATTTCACAAGGGAAAGAAAGTCCAGACCATAGTTTTTATTTCATCATACATGTTGCTTATGCAAATGGGTGCAGATAAGCCCATTAGTCGTGCGTTTAAACTGTATCAGCCTCCATGAGGTTGTGACAAATCACAGGGTGGGGTTGACTCTGCAACCAGCAGGGGAAAAAAACTTCAGATTAGATATAATAGAGCAGAAAAAAAGGCAGCACATGCTGTATAAAAACCATCTGTGCTTAAAAACAGTGAAAACATAATGTTTGTTTGTGTGGTCAGCAGCTGGTTCAGCTGTTCTCTAATTGATCAGCAGCATGGAGCTCAATGAGCTGAATCGAAGTGGGAGCTTAACAGGCTACATCGGGGCTTTGTAGCTCTCTGCAGCCTGCCTGGGGATCGAAGTTCTCTCATCACAGGGTGGGATGAAGTCCAGGGCTTTTACAGATAGGCCTTTGTTTTACTCTGGTCAGTTGACTGGCTCCATGCTTTGCTGTTTTTTCACTTACTATCTGTCCATTTTTTCCTCCTCTGCTCTGTCCGCACTTCTGTTATGTTCTTCACCAAGACAGCTGCACGCACATGAAAGCTCTGTTTCTTTTCCTTTTTTTCTTCTGGGGTTAGCTCGAATGTGGGCTATCCTCATACTGACAATGTGCTCTCAAGAACTCGTCCACGACAGTTAAGGTCAGCTCTTTTCCTTTGTGCCGAGCATTTGATGGTATGAAGGGGAGCGGGAACGGGAGCGAGGGGAGGGGCTGTTTATATGCGCTCCAGCGCTGTACAACGCCAGGTCGAAGGTTGATCCTATGAAAGCTGACATACCATTGGCTGAGTTGGGCAGACTGTGGCTTTGCTGTTGTTTGTACTGTAGACTTCAAATATATTTATTTATTTCAGTGTTGGACTGAAACCTGGAGATAACACAGAGCACAGCGGGCTAGAGAGGATAACATTATGGAAGCAGGTGACAGGATAACATACTGATGTTAGTTGTTCCTTTGTAGAAGGGATGTTGTGGCATCCTTCTTACCAGCTCCCGAAGGTCTGGTCTCATAAATACACTCATAAATATGCTCTCCCATTCCTGGTGCCGATGTTTTTATCCATGCTAGCAGCGTGACTCTAAGGATAGGTATGTTGTGGTACTGTCAGTCTGTAGATCCAGGCTGAAATATCTCAACAACTATTGAATGGAGTGTCATGAAATTTGGTCCCCTTAGGATGAGTCTTACTGGCTTTGGTAGTCACCTGAATTTTACTCTAGTGCGACCATAAGCTAAAAAAATTAATCAATCCGATACTTTGGTTTTGATTATTATTACTTTGTTATTGTTTTGTCCTGATACCATAACAGCTGTTGGTATAGAAACTGTAAATACAATTTTAAAAACTGTTCAGGGTGAAACTAGATCTGCCATGATGAGGCTTATCTAAAAGGTTAATCTAATTTCTCATCCTGACTACTAATAAATATTTTTATCGTCACTTTGATCAACACAGCGTAAGCAACACATCTGTCATGTGGCTGATTTCATATAGTTAAAATGATAGAGGCACCCACACACTCCCCCACAAACACGCAAACACATTTACACACTCACACAAGTCTGTTTGCTTAGCAACGAGTTGGGCTAAAAACATCAGTTGATGCTGCCGATGATGTAGCTTCTTATGGTTTGTGGCTTGCATGTCAGTGAGACTTAGACTCGGAGAAGTGAATGACTTCATCAGAAATATTGAATGGATCAGCGTGGACCAGTATTCTTCGGTGTGGTTTCACTTCTCCTTCCAGTGATCAACATGTTCTTGAGCACATGATGTAACTTCCTTAACCACCAAGCTTGGTATAACTAAGTTTCATTCTGTTGTTGATTCAGTCACCTGGTGCTGGGGAGAGAACTGGCTTGTTATGGATCCTGTGATGGTTATTCATAAGCTGGCACACAGGGGTAGTCCCAGCAAGCTTCAGTGTGGACTATAGAATATGCATTTCAGCTGGTGATTTACCAAGAGCCATTTCTCTCAGTTCCGTCACTCAGATGCATTGCCCTCTTTGTCACAGTATCTTCAGCTTCTCTTTTTTGTGGTTTGCCTTTTCAAAGCCAACCTAGACTTTCCCTGAAACTTACCATAGTCTCTCAGTAAACCCACAAGAGACGTTGTTGTTTTTCTTTCTTTCTGTCTTTTATTTCCCTCTTTCTTCCTTCCCTCTCTCCCCTGACGCCACCTCACAGGGATGAAGCACAGAGCCGTTGGCAGATGTTGGAACCTGGGTATAGCTGTGAGGCAGGTGTGCCCTTAGTGTTAGCTGATGAAATACTAGTCTGCTCATAGCAGCAGCAAGGTCACTTTCTCCCTGTATCTCTCAGCGAGAAAGACATAATGAGACAGAATCTCATTATGTCTTCACTTTTTAAAAATATTTACTGTTTGGAAAGGTTGTGATGGAGACAGTAGAGAGGACAGGACAGTTTGTTTGTGATTCCCTAGCAAGAGGAAACAATGATTTGAAGCTAATGTTGAGGTAAATTGATCAGTGTTTGTGTAATTAAGGGTACATAAGGGTGTTTCCCAGAAGTTGGGAATTTACAGTAGTCGTCAAAGGTCCGCAATCTGACAAAACAGCATTACTTTCACAAGCTAACATCTTATTAGGGAAGGAGAAAACTTTCCAATATTCCTGCACATGAAAGCACCATTCTGTATAAACCTGAGGAATTTAGTGGACTAATAGATTGATAAAACATTATGTGGCAACTTTTTTGGCAATCAAATTAAGTGTTTCAATTATTATTCAACCAAAAATGCAAACACTCTGCATGTTTTTCTTTATCACATGCGAGTTAGGCTGTTGGTAGGATAAAACAAGGAATCTCAATATGTCACATTTACCTGTGTCATATTTTAAGGGATATTTTTTACTGTTTTCTAACTTTTTATAGACAACACGATTGACCGATTCATCTGCTGATCATCACCTTGAGTGGTCAATACTCAAAATAATAGTTAATTGTAAGCGTCATTATTTCAGACTTGTAATCATTTTGCGCTTTCAGCTGCATCTTCATTTTGGTTTTCAATACATTGCCAAGAAAACAAGAAATAGAAACATTTATCACACACCTTAACAGCTTCACACAGTTCACATGAGGTTGAATCTCATATGTCAAAATATTCTTTACAAAATGCCAATTAAAAAAACACGGCCATTAAATTAATCTATGTAAACACCAGTAAGAGAAGGTCATGCGACTGAAAAGCTGTTGTTGTCTTTAAACACTCACAGAGCACTGTGTCCATGTAAGTATTCGTACACATAAACACACCCAGTGAGACAGTCTTTTGAGCTGGTGGAATAGTTGAGGTGACAGTTGAGTATTGAAAAGTGAAAGGTGTATTGCGCAGCAGAACAAATCTTGCTGTCATAAAAACTGATAAAGCCTCAGCCTAAATGATCCCGCTGGAGCTTATTTTGGAGCCTCCACTGTCTAGGATGCTGAGATATTTGATAGTAGCTTGGGATGTGAGATAAATATGCTCAGCTAGATTCGCCTTCCACAGCCTGTGGTTTTTAAAAGAAATGCTGGAGTAAAGCCATATATTGTGAGATAATAAAGCTCCTTGGCAGACAGCAGAGGTAGAGACAGTGCCATCGACCTAATAATGCTGTTTCCAGCAGAGCAGGCGATGGCAGTGATTACTCAGTGGAGATTGAGCCGCCTCAGGGTGGGGGTACAGGGTTATTACCAATTATAGATGAATGATATGTTGACCTGCTACTGGGGGAAAAATGTTTTTTCCCTCTGACAGAGTAATAAAGGCTAAACTCATTTAGAAGAACCACACTGCCACGGTCTGGGGAAGCTTGGCTGGAGCTGGATACGGGCATGGAGGGGGGGGCTCCAGTGCAGAAACAGGGGAAAAAAGACACCATTAGCCCACTTGTTCTGCTTTGTGGTGTCGATGGTCTCTGTAAGGTCAAGGAAAAGTTAACTACAAGGAAAATGTCTGTGAGCAGTGAAAGTTTGTCTGTATTGCCTGGTTTTCTTGGCTTATTTTTATCACCTCTGGCTGTGTGCATTGCAAGTTGTTATACCGCGTTCAGCACTAAATGATTACTTAAATGATAAATCTGGTGATATTCTATATTTTTCTTATTGTCAGTAAATCCCACTAATGAACCGATCCTTCTAACAAGTACTATACCATATCTGTCTGTGAGCTCCATTGTTTCCCAACGATTATGAAAACAAATCAGTGAGTCACATCAGTGTTCATGGTTCCTTCTGTACCATGAACACACACACACACACACACACACTACATACACCGTCCCGCTGCTGGATAAACTCACTGGAGTGCAAAGTCACTCTTTACCTCAGAATTAGTGATGTTTACTAGTAACTGCAGTGTCCAGCTGTTTCTGGAAATTACTGAGACTTTTTCCAAAAATAAATAAATAAATAAACAAAGAAAAGTATACATTCATGACCAAAAGATTAACAGCTTCCATAGGAACCAAAGGGCTTTGGGCTGCAAGCCACAGACAGTGTGAGTCAGAATATATCGAGAAATTGACCAACATATTGTTTGTTTTGACCTTTTCCATGGTAGTAGTTAAGACTAACGAAAAAATATAGACCATTGTAACATTACAGTGTTTTTATCTATAAGTGTAACTGCATTGTAAAGTGGGTTAGACACTGACACCGCTGTAATTACAGGCCTGTGGAGGGTAAGTCCACTGACTTGTTTTGACAAGGGAAACACCTGAGCTTCCTTTGTGCCATTTTCCTTGGCAGACTTATTTACTCTTTCTCTCTCTCACCCTCTTTTTCTCTCCCTCTCCCTCTCTCTCTCTCTCTCTCTCTCTGTAATTAACATGCACATAGGATAGGCAGTTAGATCCACAGAGTCGTCTGTCAGACTGCCCTATCGAAGAAGAGCAGGAAATCTCACCCATGGGACCTATCCAGCCCGCCTCCATCCCTTTCTTTTGCTTGCACACACCCCCCCTTCATCTTCTATACGACTCTCCCTCTGTTTCTCTCCCGTGTCCTTCTGTCTCCTCTACGTTCATGCCTCCCCTTCATGCCTCCCCTTGCCACCAATCGATTTTTTTGTCCCGTATTTTTCTATCTGTCCCTCCCCTCCTCCCTCTCCTCCTCCTCCTCCTCCTCTATTTATCATTTTTGAGCTCCTTTATTTCTCACCTTGCCTTCCCTTCTTCTACTTTCCCTCCATCTCTCCGTCCTCCTTTCTCTATTTTGCACTACTTTTCAGATTATAATGGATAAACATATTACAGGTCAGACATGCTACATGCCTCATCAGTCTCACCGTTAACCCTGTGTGCCCATGTTCCAGTGGATTTTCCCATGTTTGTCAGTTTGTTTATTAAAAACACACATGCACACACCTTGGCCATAACACAGTCGTCAGGGCTATCGATTCCCTCCGACTTGATCCCTGCTCTCTTGCCCCCCCCACCACGCTGCACACCCACCCGTGCAGCTGCCACCATCCCTTCATCTTTGCCTTCATCTCTCCTTTCCTCCCTTCTCATCTCTCACCATCCCATCCTCCTCCTCTTCGTTTTATTGCTGACGGCTCACATGTGGCTAATTAGTGCAGATGTGTTTTTTTGCAGCCTTCTGGGTTTTATTTTAAGGACAGTGTTTTTGCTCATAGAGCAAAGTTTCCTTAAACTGATTGTGTTTGTTTGTAATGGCACAAATGGCGCAGGGTGTTGTTGTCTCATACATTTGAGCGTTTTATTGTATGGTGCCGCGCTGCAGAGGGGACGGCGGCAAGTCAGACTGGTCATGTGACTACCTCAAACAAAGGACCTGTGGCCACATACACACACAAAGGAATTTGCTTCACTGGCTTTTTAGCTTTGCCTACAGGTGTGTTGTTGCTTTTCAGGTAAAGCCGTCGCTAAAAAGGACGCTCTGATCTAAAAGCAACTTTGTCTTTGTATTTCATTCTTTAACTTGTGATGCACTTAAAATCCCCACGCACAGACAATGCTCCCACAGACCCTTTTTGCATTGGATCAATGGCGGGCACTTTTGTTCGAGCATTGTCAATAAACGCCTCTGTGTGGTGGGCGGCTCTATGCAGATTGATCTCTGAATGTTTTCACATGAATGTAGCTGCTCAACCATGGAAGTGTGTCTGTTGTTTTTGTATGCATGTTTAAGCTCACACATTTTCAAGATCTGTGACATCAGACATATGCATATGTATGTATGTGTGTGTGTATGTGTATGTGTATGTGTATGTGTATGTGTGTGTGTGTGTGTGTGTGTGTGTGTGTGTGTGTGTGTGTGTGTGTGTTTGTACTCAATGGTGTATGTCAGAGTCACAGCTTGAAAATGGCAGCAAACAGATTGTATGATTCAGTTGCCTGCAGCTCCATGACAAAAACATCAGGGATATGTTGTGTGTTTTTAGGTTTGTGCTGATTGGGTTTACGTGAGTGTGAGTTCACATGTGTCCTACTCTGTTTGTACAGAGGCTCTTGGGAAAGAGAAAGTGCTTGAGACCAGTCTGACACTGTAAATTGATCACTACTCCCCTAATCAGTTCAGTATAAATAATAACTGGACGAGCAGGCCTGTAGACAACAACTCCCCTCTGTGTTTGTGTAAGTGTGTGTTGACAGGCTCTGTGAGTACATCACTTGGTCATGTGAAAGATGAGACCTGTAGCCCTGGAGCGTTGCACACAGCAGTGAGACATGGGTACATAACTCCATCTGTAGCGTTTAGATTGCATCTGAATTTCTTTATTTGTGTCTTCTCTCTCTTATTTAGAAACACTCATACTGGTGTCACAGTAGCGAGACATCCGTATGTTCCACATCCAGATGCTATTTATGCATTCGGCACAGATATCTAGCTGTGTAGTAGATAAGTGTGTGTGTGTCTATACTGCCGGCACACTACAGAGCGTGGAGCTATTACAGCGGCTTTGACAGACTGGTACACATCAGACTTTCAGTGTAGTGCACCATTATGTGCCCCCCCGAAAAGAAGTGTCTGACAATACTTGGAAGCCGAGAATGAAGAAGACAAGGGTGGAGAGGCAGATGCAGCTGGAGGGAACGCAGACAGAGGAGGAAGAGGTTGGTGACTCAGCTAGTTGAGGATGCAGTATGCGGGCCAGTAGGTTAAACTGCATGTATGGTGTAGTATACATTTCTATATGTGCAGCTCACATGTTGCATGAACAGCACAGCTGTATGTTTGAAGAGCAGAGTGAAGATGCTACGTTTGGATGCCTACGTGCTGCTCCACTTCTCCGAGGCTTAGCGGTGAAATCAGGTCACGAGCAAGTCTCCCCCTCCTTCTAACTCCCTCTCCGTTCTCCCCTCTCCTTCTGTCTGCTTGTCCCCTCATTTTTTACCTCTCTACTCCAGCCCACATCCCCATGCTTCCTCCTGTGACAGATTCTTTTTTTATTTTTTCCGCCTTCTGTCTTCATGCAGCCGAGTGCAAAGCCTAAGCATCTGTCTGCATTCCTCCCCTCTCTGATTATGTTGCGTTTCCTCTCCATCCTTCTCTCTATATCTGTCTCTTCCCTACTCTCTGCTTTGTGTTTCTCTCTCTATGCTCATATCTGTGATCAGATTATGAGGCATATCATGGGATTAGTGAGTCTCATGGCATGTATTAAAGTGGGAGAGCTGAGGGATGGATAGAGAGGCTTGATGAGTATTTCATGGTAATGCAGCACCCAATCTCATATAGCACACAGACTAAATGATGATAAAGAGCATCAAGGCCATCATCGTAATATTCATCATGGGCATGTTTCAATGGCCAAGGGGGTAAAGCAATAAAGACAAAAGATACCTTCAGAGGCTCTGCGGTAAGAGAGAGCAGATAATAGAAAGAGAGAACAAAAACTGACTGGTGCACGGCCTTTAGATATGCATCTGCTGCAGAAGTGATTCTGGGGAATTAGTTTCTTTCATGTCATTAAACTTTGTGGAAATGTAAAGTAAGCAATGGGAAGTGTAGTTTCAAGAAAATGCTTCTGAGAGCCTCTCTGCTGCCACTCGCTCCTCTTTCTGCATTCTGTTCTCCTCATGGGTTTCCCCCTTTTCAGTTTCCAGTCATTTTCATCAGCTTTTTTTTGTTTTCCCTCTGCAGCCTGTTTTGCCCTTGTTCTTTTGTTCTAGTTTCCTCTCATATTTCTTTCTTACTCTGTCCTACTCCCTGCCTGTTTTTGTGTCTTTCGTTCTGTCCCAGTCTGTCTGTTTCTGTCTCTTTCAGACAGATGGCAGGTTCTCAGGGTCATGGTGAGGTGTCTGGGTGGGGTGATGGCCTACAGGGTGGAGGGCTGTACTGCTGAAGGCATCCAGTCTGAGAGAATCCCAGTCTTCTTTGCCTCAGCTACCTTGCTCTGCTCTCCTTCTCTGTCTTCACACTTTCCTAAGCATGTGCTCCCTCTGTCAGACGTACACACACAGTCCTGAGTCCTTGGCCTTCCTGCTGTGTCTCAGCGGTGTATACGTATGTGTGTACGTGTGTGCGTTTGCTGACAGAATGGGGTGTTGTGGAGAGAAACACCCCCTAGAGTGGGGCAGAGAACAGATTGGAGTCTGAGCCTCCATGTCCTGACTCATTAATCTCCTCTTTAATTCATGGCCTCACCGCCGGCTCAACACGTTCATACACACACACATACACACACACTCACATACACACACACTCACATAGAGCCCGCTCCAAGGTCCAAAAAGAGAAGAAAGAGTACTTTACAGACACACTGATGCTGGCACTAACACCATCAAGTGTCACCACTGAGGGGAGGTTTAATCATTTAGTTTCCTGATATTTCTAGCTTCCTTTCTACTCTTGGAAATGATCCACCATACTTCAAACTAATTCTGTCATCCCCCTGCACCCTCCCCTCAACGCCTTCATTCATCTCATGCTTTGGGTGGCTCTGATCAAGCAAGGAATGTGCAAGGAATGTAACAAGAGTGTGAAACAGCTTAATGACTGATGGATGACAACCTACCATGCAGGTTACTGTTGTCCTGTGAAGTTGCTCATCCTTGTTCCTGGGACTAATTGGAGCAGTTATTTGAAAGTCCTGCTTTCTGGCTGAGGTCCAATTTCCCAAGAGGGTCATACAGAAGAAGAATTTAGAAGGTTAACAAGTGTTAGTACACCACTTTCTTTCAAGGGCCGTTTTCGCAAATGAACTCGATATCTGGAGAATCAGCTCCGGGCATCGTCTGGAGTTCCCCTTTCACACATGTAGCACACAGCCAGAGAATTTCTGTGTGAGACGTGTTCTCGCCTACTGGAAACACTCTGTTTGGTTTAGGTGAGGGGTGGCACCTGGGTAGACCGACCAGGAGGCAGGACAGAAACGTCATCAGCTTGCCCGCTCGCTCGCTGTGAATTTTACTGGCAAGTGACCTGCATCACACATCATATATTCACTCACTAACTCCGTTGGACATTATCGGACTTTGTATTAGGGATCTGGCAGGGTTTAATGTCCAGTTCAACTGAGTTGGACATTTGTGTGTGTGTGTGTGTGTGTGTGTGTGTGTGTGTGTGTGTGTGTGTGTGTGTGTGTGTGTGTGTCTGACGGTTTGATTCTGGTGTGCGTAGATCTACTACCTGTCAACTTGTCATTTAAAATGCCACGTTTTCTTATTCCTAGCAGTGCATTAGAAAAATAACTAGAGAGGAACCGCATCCAGTTTAAGAAAAAAAGAAACTCATTTATTCAGACTTAAATGTAAAATCGCTACATGAGCAACGCAAGAATTACTCCAGCTATATGAAACATGCACATTTTAAGCGTCACGATTCAAAAGGAGGCTCTCTTATTCAGGGATCAGCAAGTGTAATATGTATTTTTCATATTTTCCTTCACAGTGTGTGCATTTCTACTGTTTGACTTTTAGCTTGAGCAGTCTGTCTTTTTGGATTGGACCTGATCCCCCATTTTCCTTGGATTTTGCCTGGATCTTGCCCGTCTCAGTATTATCCAGCATCTGCTCTTGTCACTTTCCCAAGCAGAATGTGAGTTTTCCTACGTGCTGCTACTCACAAGGCATCAGCTAAATGCCTGAGCTGTAAGATCAGACTGTGCTTTGGGTTCCTCTGCTCAGTTCTCAGCTCTACAGTAATGTCCTTCCTATCCTTGTCATACGGGCTCTTTGGCACTCGGCCTGACTTCCTTGCCCCTGAACATGCCTTGGCAATTTTGATAAGCATGAAAAAGGGGCGGAAGGCCTTGAGGAGGAGCAGGAAGAGATGGAACTTGTGGAGATGACGAGGACACTGATACAGTAAGGAAGGAGGAACAGGCACTCGCATTGTTTGTTTTTTCTAACTGGACACAGATTTGATGCTGTAAAGATTGAAACTGACATGCAGCCACTGAGCCACTAGAATAATAAAACTGCTGGTGGTAATAATGAATAAAGGAATTATAATCACATGATGGTGATGACAGTGTTGATAAGGATGAAGATTGTGAGGTTATTTTACATTTGAACTGAGATCAGTACTTTTCTGTTGTGATACTGAACCAAATTTAGGCTGTGTTGAGACTGATCTTAGCACTGTGTCATTTCAGTGAGACCACTGTGTTGAGCCAATGCAGGGCAAAAAATGTCTATTCTGTTTTTGGTCTGAGTACCCAGAGATTTTAGAGACATTTAGAGAGAATTTTATCAAAAGTCAAGAACTGAAGTCTCTCAGAGATGTTTTCAGAGTATAAGTATAAGTATTCAGATTCATTAGCTTGTAGAAGCACTTGTGGAAGCTGTTCTAAAGGCTTGATGGCCTTCTTGATCAAGTCTTTACAGTCTTTGTGTAAGTGGACTTGTTTTGGATAGTTTCTCCCATTCTTTCTGGCAGATCCTTTCAGGCTCAGTCAGATTGTTTGTGAATTGCCATCCTCAGGTCTCTGCACAGAGGACGTTCTAGCCCAAGGGTTCACATCTGGGCTTTGGCTGGGCCATTCTAGGACATTCAGAGACTTATCCTGAAGTCACTCCAGCATTATCATGGCTGTATGCTTTAAGTCATTACTATGCTCAAAGGTGAACTTTTTTTCTTTTGTAAACTCAAGTGCACCACCTTTTACTCATGAATGTCCTCCATCACCTCTCCACCATAAAGGCCTGACTGACCTGAGTGTTTCCAGAAGCTTCTCTGCTCCTGCAAACGATCAAAGCTATAGAAACGTTGACCAGATATAAACTGTACCGTGACACAATTTCGATTGTAGAAATTTTGCTAATGTTTTTTTTTGACAAGCACTAGCACAAGCACAACTGTGGGAACATGTACACACCGGTGTGTGTTTTTCAACAGGCTTGTGCCACAGATGGTCTCACATCAAGTTCTAAAAATGTCTTAAGAATAATCAAAGCAAATGGAATCCAACTGAGCTCAATTTGAATTGCCACAGCAAGGAGGAGTCTGAATACTTATGTAAATAGATACATGCTATAACAATATTTAACATCTACAAAGGTCATTAATGTGATTGTTAGTGCGTGTGTTTGATTGGATTTATCCTCTCAAACTCAGGATGTCATTCAGCATGTGATTTATGTTGTGAGTCTGTATTTCCTCAGGTGGTTTATCTCAGTCTTTAAGTTAATTTGCTGTTTCTTTTGATCCTGCTGAGTCACTGCCTGCAATCCAGTGATCTGCTCAGGGACTGTTTGTTACAGTGTAAGGCAGAGGTCACAGATAGTGACGCACATCACATCCACTCAATGTTCAGTGGACCTTTATACGCACTCTGCTTTTGTGACATCATCATGTTTCATCAGCCAGAACATCATGTCACCTCCGCGTGTTGTTCTGTAAACAGTGTTTCATCAGTCACATGGATTCAACAGTGAGTTTACTCAATTAACAAAAAACACACAAAGTGTTGTGTTCCACGCTGTTCTCCAGGCTCAGGGACACCGCAGTGCATTTGTGTGTGCGTGTGCAGAAGGCCGTGCCATGTTGGTCTGTACACATCCCAAGTGTTGCAACTCACAGGAAGTGTTGCTCAGCTACAGCCAGGACCAGTGACATTTTTAAATGAGCCAGCTCCTTCTCCTTGTGACTCTCGGGGACCGGCAGGGTTTGGGTCACTGGCTTCTTATGAACTTGCTTTCCCTTTTCCTGCCTCACCCTGTGTGTTTACATCCTTTCCTTTCTCACTTTTGGGTTTCTGATCCATTTCGTTTATGGTTTCCCCTCTTGAATTTTTGTGAATCGGTGTAACTATACCATCACTTACAGGTGGTTGAACAAAATGAAGGATTACTTGGAACCAATGTCCTTTAATACTGTCTTCAGTTCTAGGCAGCCCTCTTGTGGAAATAGATGTATCATCTACAAAATAGTGAAGTAGGTTCTAGTTGGATTGTCTGCTGTAGAGTTATTCTAAAAGTGAAACAGACAATAAAACATCTCCCAGTGCTTACATTCTTTTCTCTGTTCATTGACATACTGTTCAGATGTGACCTCCGCTGTGACCAAGCAATCTACTCACTCTCTCTCTCTCTCTCTCTCTCTCTCTCTCTCTCTCTCTCTCTCACACACAGATACTAAGATATATCCTTCATAACACATGCATGGGGAATTCAAAACATTCTCGTGGTAGTTTGGAGTTATGTCAGCACGTGGTTAAGGTCTGGCATCGAGAACATGTTCTGAATTGAAACCCACATATACCAGAGCTGACAGTACAAGTTAAAGAGCCAGGTTCAAAAAAAGAATCAGATGTCTTTAAAAAGCTCAAAACACCAAACCCTACCCGCATCTCAGTGTCTCATCCTGAGGAAAATACAGCCATTATTGGTGAATTTATTCCCATGATGCCCAGCTCTATACAGAACATGACCTCCTACAGTTCCTGTAACCTTCCCCTTCCTTCCTCCCTGTGTACTCGTTTGTCCCCTTTCTCTGACTGGGACTGGTTCGAAGCTGGTTGATCTAGATTTAGAGCTAGTTTTTGTGAAGTCATTGGTATTTGGAGGGAGCGTTGCACACATACGCACACAAGCAAAGCGGCCCTTATGTGTCAGTGCACGTGTGTGTCCAGGGGGGAAGAGTTTTTGTCAGCTTCCTATCAGATTACACACTGTTTTAGTTAGTCATACAGAATTCTCTGGAATCTTACTGCATGTGAAAGGCACCCTCAGTATCTTGTTTGGAGTTAGCACTATATTATCACAGGTCACCATCGCTTCATCTTTCTACCAGTTTCCGGCCACCGTTTGTGGCCTAAAGTCACATGCTCTGCAGATTTCTAGAAAGAGTGATCTGTCTAGATCAGATGTCACAGATGGACTCTCATCTTTTAAAAGAAACCTGTTCATATGCTGTATTGTGTGTTGTACTCACATATACAGCTGAGCTGTAACAGACTTAATCACATTAAAGAATCACATAAATGAAAGAATGAATAATTTCTGTTTGCGATAATGACGCTGATTAGTTTTTGATTGAACAGTTCATCTTGCAGTGCATATAATGTCACAGAGGCATCTTCACTCAAGCCCCCAGTACTGAATTTCTGTTTTTATAATTATATTTTTATTGCATCATAACAACGCGCATCACAACTATCACAATAAAATTGTGCAAACAAACAAGCTTGAGCTATAAGGGAGAGGGTAAAAGAAGAAAACAAAGTTGTGGAGGCTTTAATGCTCTTTTACACTGTGAAGGTCTTAGTAAGCACACATTCCAAATCAATGTTTAATATGTATTACACAGAAACAGCAGGAACCCTCATCCAATGTGCTCCCGCCCTTTTAATTAGAGGCCTCCATTGCTCCTTAAAGGTGTTGTCATTTCATTTTATTTTGACACTGAGCCGTGTTGTCAGTAAAACTTTCTTTGTACCAATGTGTTACTTTAGGAGGGTTTCCACTGATTCAGTTAAGTAGTGAGCTCACAGCTCTATGTCAGTTCAAGGCTCCTTGTTTAGGGAGCAGCCTGCAAAACCTGGTCTAGATCTTTACAAATATTGTGCTTCAAAATTGTAACTATCCCTTTGACTACTCATGGGCCAGAACATCTCTGAGCCTGAACACAGGCTGTAGGCTGAGAGCTAGCTCAAGCAACAATCTGTCTGTCATCTAAAATGGATGAAATGCGAGACTATTTGTACAGCATTTGTATTTAGGCATTTAGGTTTTCTTAATAACAGATGGTGGGATATTTATCTTGGGTAACGGACGCATTGATTAGTAGGGAACCGGTGGCACCCATGTGTCAAATACATGTCATATCTGCATTTTAAGCCCATGCTGCGCTGAAAGATATTGAAGTGTATTGCTATTTCCATCTTGACTTGAAGTGACCATTTTACAGACATTATAGTGTTTCCCACAAGTTGAGAATTTACTTGTGGTGGTGGGTGGTGTGGCATATGACTGCTGTGAATGCAGAGACTCATGCTATTTAGAGAGAGAGAGAGAGTAACCAGGGTTATTTTCTGTGGCTACAATTTACAGATGTCCCCTAAATACATAACATGCAGACTATTGCTAGATGCTCCAATTTTCCAGTGATCCATAAACAGCTCACACCTCACCACCTCGCAGGCTATTGGCAGAAGGTAGCTAGGCTCTAGGCCACGCACAGAGAAGCCTCTAGTCCCCACTCAGTTACTGTAGCACATGCAGCTCAGACAGGTGTGTGGCCAAAAATGTTCTAAGGTCAGATTTACCTGAGCTGAAACGCAGTGATTTTACCTACCTGGATAAAATCACTGCCTGAGCAGGCTGGTGATTTAACCTACCTGAGCAGGCTGGTCAAGTAGAGTCTTGGTATGGGAAACACTGCATTACAACAAGAACTATTATCTTACTTCATGAAATGAAGCCACACTTTGGACCATTTCTTCTTCTTCAACATGACTCCTTCTTGTTGCAAGTTTCCAGCAGTATAGATGCATGAGTTTGACATTATTGTGTTGCAGTGCACAAAAGTCAGAAAAATACTCAGGCACTGATAACATTTCGATAGAATTGGTACACGGTTCAAATAATTTGGAACTAGTTCTCAGTAGACTTCAAATATTTGACATATCTATTTGACATATCTGCAGTTTCCTGTGTTCTATCTGCCGACATATATGCTGATGCGTTACACTGTGAGAAGTTGATACTGGCCTGTACATCTGCTCAGCCAATTTATAGCTCTGGCTCTAGTTTTACAATTGCTTCTTATGTCCAGTTAACAATCCAAAATCCAGAAGCATGTACAATGACTTAAGAATATTGGTCATCAGCTATCGAAATTGTTGTTTAATATGGTTTTAATATGATTTATTAATCTGCTGATTGTTTAAGCATCTATAAATGTTACCAATCACTGAAAAGTGTTTTGCATGTGTCCACTTTTGGCCTTTTTTTAATTTTCTGAAACGGTTAAGGAGATAAACAGATTTTTCTGTGTCCTCTCACACACCATGATACTATCGGCGCTCGGCCTGACATAATGATGGCACGTATTATTGCTAATATTAACACAATGCACTTTTTCAAAGTGTCCCCAAGTTATTGAATTTCAATCTGTCGCCAGCCCCTTTTTGCCTAAAAGGAAGAGGATGTTGGGCGTTAATCGATGTCGTGTGTGTGTGCGTGTGTGTGTCGTGTTCAGAGGGTTTCTACATCAGGGGATTTGAGTGTTGCAGCTTGTTATGGTGTAACACTGGAGCAACCGACAAGTCAGAGCTGATGAATGGGAAGCTACTGCTAATGATCGTTAAAATGCTCCTTTCTCCACATGTAGTATTGGGCCATTTATCAGCCACAGAGATGGACCTACAGGCCCAAACACACTCACACACATCACACACGCTAATCAGCTGCTCTCTGGTAGCCGTGGCAACCAACTGCAGAATCTCCTTCCCTGTTCCCCTGTACTATTTCTCTCCCTTTCTCCGTCTTATATCCAACCTTTTGCTTTCATGAGCTAATCCCTCTCTCATCCTTTTTTTTCCCTGGCTAACAAAGAAAGAGAAAGTTAAAGACGTGGAAAAGCAGAAAAGAAACAGAGACGGGGCCTGAAAGCACTCTGCAGGCTGCTGCCTAGCACCTGATTTCCTCTGGGAACAGAGCAGAGATAAAGAAATAAAGGCGTGACCGTGTGAAAGGGAAAGGGAGAGCAGATAAAGACAGGGTTTACCTGCCAGGTGGGACATGGGGAGATTGAGCATATCAAACCAACAATGCTGCCTTGACATGTGCATAGTGAGCTGACTGGTAATGCTGGTGAAGAAATAAAGCAGGGGCCTCTCAAGCGTTCTGTTGATGGTACATTATGTAAACATAATATAACGTAACATAATATTCGTGATCCTCAAGAACTGGAGTTCATAGGCAGAAAGTTAATGAAATAACAGAGAGAAAAGTGGTTTTTTTTCTATCATATTTTGAATTATCAAATGCAAAGGTGTAGAGCAGGAACAGCAGTAGATAGATGCAGGCACTGTCACTAAAGTGACAGATGATTGATATTTAAATTTAAAGAATGGCAAGACATGAGACCACGGCATCCTGGTACCGCTGATGATACCTGTACCCCCAGAGGAAAGGCTGGCTTGCAATGTCCAATCTTTGGTTCACTGTGTTACTGTGTGTTTGTGTGATAGAGGCAGGTTTGGGCAAGTTTCTGGGAGTTTTTACAGGTGCCACAGATATGTCACACATACACAGTAAAGGCACCTTACTGCAGGTTTAACTTCCATTTACTGTGCTGCAGAGAATAGAGAGTTCAGCTTGAAGAGAGAGCAGAGCAGAATTGGAGAGACGTGGTGTGTGTGTCTTTTTGTGCGAGCGTGCCTGTGTCCTTGCTCATCTCATTTGAATCGCTGACGACCACGCCTGCCACCAACACTTTAAGAGTACGTACGTACAGCCTGGCTCTGGAAACACAGATGGAAGCTGAAGATCATCTATACCGTGTGACTTTGCATGGTTTTCATGGGTGTAAGCCCATGGAGCTCACCTGTATGATGAACAAGGCAGACACAGGTAACTCATGTGTGCCACCCAAAGCCACATATAACCAGAAAATAAAGCAGGAGTTTCTGATGCTGCACGTTAGATGTCATTTTGACATTGTACAACATCCAAGATACAAAGTGGTATTTTATTTTGAAGAACATAAAACAGAGGAAAGCTAGCAGAAAAAGACATTTGAAAAAACACCAATAAAAACTATGTTCATACAGGACAGGTCAATTAGAATATGTAACTAACTGATATCCTATACCATTGCTAAGGTTTTGCATTCTGTAGGATAATTGTTGTCCAGTTTTGCTTGGAACATAATGGATCTGGAGCAGTCTCAGTTATAAATTAAATGGATTAGTCTGGTAATATTCTGGATTTGTCTCATCAGCAGCAAATCCTGTGAAAAACTAAAACCAACAATGCATGTATCCTAAAAATAATTAGAATAAGAGTCAAAAGAGAGCCAAGAACACTCGAAAATCTGTCAGTCTGCTATACCTACTGAGTCACACCCAATATGATACGAGTGAGAATATTTGACCACAGTTGTCACAGCATTCCTTTACATCGTTTATCACTATCACACACCATGATTCATTTCCTGCCTATTGACTATGTCTATGTCTTGACATTTTTTCAGGCATCTGTCATCACAAGGTGCTGCACTTTCGTCCTGTACACACACATTGTTGAATATTTTACAGGGAGGGATAGGCCTGCAGTCAAACACTGACTCATACTACATGATGTCCACTACTGTGTAATTACACTACGTCATTATTTACTTTAGTACCATTTATCAGTCTCTTGGGGGTAATTTACTTTATTGCAGCAAAGTGATCGTAATGCTTAAAAGCAACTTTCCTCCAGTACAGTTCAACCCACCGTCTTCTTAGACACACACACACACACACACACACTCTTTCTCTCTCTCTCTTTCTCTCTCTCTCTTTAAAGAGAGTCTCTTTGATTCCTCACAATGACTACCAAGGCCTCAAGTCCTTGGTAAAGGGGGGGTCTGTGTGTAAGGCCTTGAGTGAGCCTTGAATGAGAGGCAGCCAGGCCTGCTCTCTGGCAGGCTTCCTGCCTTTGTGTTGCACTAAGTTACAGACTTAGAAATTCCTTAGATGCTGTAACTAATTCTACACACGTGTAAAAGCTTGTCAAGGTTGTTCACCAAGTTTGGAAAGTGTAGTACAGTACAAGTGTACATGTGTTTCCTTAGTATGAAACCATGAATGAAAGGAGCTACTGTGAGACCAGCTTGGCTCTCAGAGCACACAAACTGCCCTTCAGATCCAAATAGCAGTGACTGCTCTCTGCAGTGGTCTCAACAAAAGTTTGGCATTAAGCAAATATAGTTAGTGTTTTTGTCTCTTTTAATTGATGTTGCTGTCAAATGAAAACCTATTTATCACCTTTTGGATTTTGACACAAACCAAGACGGTAAACACATGGTTCATCATATTAGAGGAACATGTCAGCAGGCGCAACAACTGTGGCTCACTGATGTGTTTTTAGTGGGCTTTTACAGCCATAAATAAGATATATCAGGCTTTAACTTCCAATCAATACTCAATACTTTTGGTCTCCACGTGGAATTTGTTTCCAGTAACAAAAGCGTGAATATCACCAGATAATCTCTTTTAGCCACGGTTGTGATGAAGGGCTCTGGGAAGAATCTTGAAAATCAAATCACACAAATCAAAGCAGACTGTTACTGTAAAATCTAAGTTTGGTGTTCAAGTTCAAACTTGGCGTTTAACACTACTATCACATGTCATTCTGATGACGCATGCTTTGAGCTGCCTTTTCTGGTGAAGGGTGAAGCCCTTCTTAGGAGAGAGGTCATCACCACACCGTCTCCTCCCCTATTTTCCAACACATTATTCACACCTTGCATATTCTTTGAAACATTAGCTTCAAAGTCAAGGTTTGTTTCTTCAGAAGCCCTACTCAGCATTTTATGGATACAGACATGACAAAGCGTAAAACAAATGCACAGACACCCTTCTCATACATATGTTATTAACAGTGCATTCAGAGAGTATTCAGACCCCTTAGCTCAGTTCACAATGTTATGTTGCAGCATGGTGCTAAAATTGATTGAATTAGTTTTTTCCCCTCAGCAGTCTACATTGAGCACCCCATAATGACAAAGCAAAAACAGTAGTTTAAACATGTTTGCATATTTATTAAAAAGGAAGAACTGAATTGTCCCATTGACATAAGTATTCAGACTCTTTGCTCTGACAATTGAAGTGTAGCTCAGTGCCTCCCATTTCTCTTGACCCTCTTTGAGATGTTTCTACATTTTGATTGGAGTCCACCTGTGGATTCAATTGACTGGACAAGATACACACCTGTCTACAGTAGGTGTCACAGGTGACAGTGCATATTAAAGCAGGACTAAGCCACTAAAACACTTTCTGATGCACTGAAGATTCCTAAGAGCACAGTGGCCTCCACAGTTGTTAAGTGGAAGACATTTGAAACAACCAGGACTCTTCTTCGAGGTGGCCACCCAGCCAAACCAAGCAATCTCGCTAGAAGGGCCTTGGTAAGAGCGGTGACCAAAACCTGATGGTCACTCTGCCTGAGCTCCAGAAATCTGGTGTAGAGATGGGAGAAACTTGCAGAAGGACAACCGTCACTACAGCTCTCCACTGATCTGGGCTTTTTGACAGAGTGGCCGGACAGAAGCCTCTCCTCAGTGAAAGACACATGAAAGCCTGTTTGGACTTTGCAAAACAAAGCACCTAAAGGACTCTCAGACTGTGAGAAACAAGATTCTCTGGTCTCATTAAACCAAGACTGAACTCGAAGACTCGAAGCTATAATGGCTGTCAGAGGTGCTTGAACTAAGTACTGAGTAAGTAAGTAAGTACTCACAGCATGTCAGTGTGATATTTAAGTTTCTCCTTTTTAATAAATTTGTAAACATTTCTAAAATTCTGAAGAAACAAACCTTGACTTTGTCATTGTGGGGTATTGAGGAAATCATTGAGGGAAAATGAATTGAAACCATTTTAGCATAAAGCTGCAACTGTTTTCACAAAATGCGAAAAGGGGTCAGAACTTTACCTTTACTTTGTGAACACTGTGCAAGTCATCCTTTAACTATGTAGTGTCATTATGAGCATATTTCATATTAAACAAAAATCAGAATGACCTAAAGCTCCTTAAATAACTCAGGAATTATGCCCCTGTGCATTCTCACTCCTCTACTTCCCCTCAAGCCTGTGTCTGTCTGGAAACCACCTCTGATTTGGGACTGTCACTCATGCTTTCTTTCTTCATATTGTTTCACTCATGTGTCCATCTGGTCCCAAACTCTCAGTCTTTTAACCAATATCTCTGCTCACTGGCAGGTTTTCTTCAGCAAACCCTGAGTCTCTGAGTGCCCAAAACACTTATTACACACTACTGTAGAAATCTTTGTTTAAACAAGAAATGATTTGGTGTGAGGCTGATCAATGAGTAAGGATGTCAGGTTTCATTTTTCAGTCAGTATGATTGTGGTAAGAGGCTTACTCAACTAAAAGTAGATGAAAGTGAGTTATATGAATGTATGGTGTGCAGCACAGCCCGATGGAGAATGGAGTCTTGATTCTGGTCGTCAATATTTGATTTCTGATAACAGTTGGCTTTTTTAACATAAACACACTTGATGATCCCTTTGATTTATTTTTACTTATTTATTTTAATTAAGATACATACTGAGCAGTTTTATAGTAGAAAAATAATTTATTTGTTATTCATCGGCTGACATTTACACATTTAAATGTCTTTGGGTCTGCAAAAAGATCTTAACAATTAATCAGTTGGTCTCTCTGTTAGTATGATGACAGAAAATCTTACCTATTACAGTTTCCCACAGACATTCAGTTTCTGTCATAAATGATTGAAATGATTACTTATCAAAATAGTCATACATTTTTTTGGTCAATGGATTACTCAACGAATCGTTTAAGCTCTGAATCCAACACATGAAGAAATATAGTCATTAAAGAGACTCGCCTCACTTTTAACCTAGATATCTTTTCAACTGCAAATCATGTGGCAATAATGCAGTTAACTCAGGGTAAAGAGTCTCAAGTCTAGTTATTCAGAGTTCATGATTGAGTCTGGAACTTGTTGAATCCACTTTCTTGAACACACATTCCCCCCCTGCCCCCTACATCCCCTGCCCACAGTTTCAGTGATTCCTTCGTCATCCTTTCACTTTCCTGTTCCTGTAACCTTGGTCAGAAGAGTTTCCAGTCCCACTTATTGACCCCCCCTCTGACTAAGAGGAGGACTAAGTGGGACTAAGAATCAGACACTTGACTTAGTCATGTATTAGTGGTTTGACATTTTTTTCAGATTAAATTCTCATGATTTGCTCTGAAGAAGAAGCATCAGCCTCACAAATCACTTTTTTACTTTTACTTTTACTGAGGTGAAGCACTGACACTTTTAAAGTATGGACTGCATGAACATCAGTGACTCAGTGGGTCATGTGCACCTCAAATGATCTGCTGTTGTTTGTGTTTGAGATTTGAGCCTGCATGGCGCCACCCCATGGCCCAAGACTGCTCTGCATTTCCAGGAAATGATTTCAGTGGGCGGCAATGTAGGCTTGGCAATGTGAGGACAACAGTGGAAAAGAATGTCAGCAACAACAACGGTTCAGCAGGGATCTGCTGCAGAACTGATGGGATGCCTGGAGAGGGAGGGGAGGTTTGGTGGAAAATTTTTAAAGCGAGAGCTGCCGTGACCACGTCCTAACTCTGGATTTAATGATGTGGATTTTTCCTTTTAATCAATGAGATCTTGTTGTTAGTGTGCACAGCATCGATGCAGGTGACTTTTGGGGCTTTTTGCTGGTTGTAATGGCTTTACCTGTATGATTGCTGTGGTGGATGGAAATTTCCACATGTGGGCTTTGACGGTCATACAGATACTCAGCTGTGGGTGTCTCAGCAGCCATGTTCTTGTTTGAGGCCTAGAGACCTTTACAGAAGGGAATGTACCTGACTCTCTAAAACTACCTGTGGCTTTTTTTGTTGTTGTTCTTCTTATGTTGTAATGGGGATTTCTAGGAAGTGTGTGGGTTTTTTCATATTTGAATACATCTCACATAGTCAGCAGCAAATACCCTGGTGTTAACCCTTTTCTTACACTCATCCTCTCTTTGTTTCCTCTTGTCTTCCAGGAGCGCTTTGCTGAAGTCTTCGGACAGGACGCAGCGGCAGAGAGCAGGCGGTCTCAGGAGAGTTTCAAAAAGTGGCTGCTGGCGGGGATGACCCTGGTGACCGGGGTGGTGGTGGGCTCGCTGATTGCCCAGAAGCGCCTGTGAGAGGAGACAGATGACAACGCTTCAGGCGCTCTTCTCCTGTGACCCTCTCCACCTGCCTCCTTCACTTCCCTCAGCGTACTCACCACAGAAGTTAAAACGAAGGTCCTGTTTTGTCCCGTCAGAACTGCTGGTGATGTTTGCCTTTTTTTTTTTTCTCCGTCACACATCCCACAGTGGACTGAAAACCCTCACACATTGTTGGACTTTTGAGGAAAAAGACCAAGAAGAAGAAGAAGAGTTACTAGTATTCATGTTTTCACCTTATTCCACCCTGATGAGGAAAGCGTGGTTAAACAGAGACAGGCATATTATCCTTTCATTCACTCAACCACGTGTTCTTTCTGTTCCTTTTTCTCCACTTGTTCCTGTATCATTTTTCTTTTTGTATGTATGTATGTGTTAGTTTTAACAAATTTTTTTTCATTTTTCATCCTTGAAATAGGCTAAAACTGATTGACAGTGGAGCCAAACCTGTCTGATATAAAGAGTTGGTGTGTTGCGCGGCCTGAGCTGCTCTAACTGTCATGTCTTGCAGCTCGTTTTGTTGCCCTTCTCCACACACAGCTCGACAGTAGCTTTGTATGTGCCATATGGAGAGTGAAAGCAGGAGCGGATGGAGCACCTGCCCCTGAACAGCTTCTGTAGTTTCTCATTTCCTGTCTGCCATCCTGATCACGACTCATACAGTGTAACATCACAGTCCATGACTCCACACACTGATTGTTTTGTCCTGCTCCGTCCTCAGTGCTTACAGGTTTTGTATGAATGGTAAATGAACAGGAGTCAAACAGATTTTAGCTAACAGAACATGGGAGTCTAAAACTAAAAACCTAACAGGAAACTAAATCCTCTGCTTGTTTGTGTTTGTTGGTGTGTTTGCTTTTGGATTTCTCAACCATTAAAACCCCACTGCTCCCGCTCATCTGTGCTTCATGGTCATACTTGGCCTTGATTTGATCCTGTTTGTGTTTAGTCAGCCCTCTGACTGCCAGACCTCTGTGTGTGTGGCAAGTTCTCAGAATCAGTGTATCTGCAGTTCATACAAGCAGAGCACCGTGGCTCTAACCCTCCATGTTCACCACACAGTAGCTAACGGATGCAGCAAATTCTGTAGCAAAACACATAATAGATAGAGCGGCACCGGTCAGCTACACTCAGACCACTCTGAAAGATCTGTCAACAGCATGAGAGACTCTTTAATCTCAGCAGTCCTACAGGTTGGACAGCTGTAAAGCTGTTTGGTTACACTTTACTTTAACCCCCACTCCTCCACTTAGCTTGTACAGACAACATGAAAACAATTCATAAATGGTTCACACACTATAATGTAATTGTAAGCAGATATAAGGACATTTTAAAAGTGTTTATTAATGTGTTTGTCTGAAATTACAGTTTCTATGAAGCCTCCATAACTGGTGCATAAACATTTAATGAATGACTGAGTGTACAGAACACAGCTTCAGTAACACCAGAGCAAATTCTGACTGTGTTATTAGAAATGTTACAAATCATTCACAGGAGAGTTTAATGAAGACTCACTGAGCTTAACGGCTCATAGTTGACAGAAAGTAAATTCTTCACTCAAGGTCCACATACTAGCTTTCAGCTGCATCTCATGGCCTTCAGCAGCAGGCCAGATGTGCTCAGTTGTCATAGTCGAGAAGGAGTATTTATAAATAAATAAAAACTTCAATAATTAATCATAAATAATAAATTCTTCATGTTTAAAATATAACTATAATCCAACCATTTCTGGATTTTTTAGGATGATTCTGATTCAGTGGTTGGGACTTTAGAAAACTGGATAATGATAAATTGGCTGGTTTTAATTTAGATTGTTTGGTTTTGTTTTTGTTTTTTTGATAATTGTGATGTAGATATACATAGAGTGGGGAATTTCCATGGGTAAAAATTGGCAACACTGTCTCTACATTAGCTCAGACCTAGTTTGACATTTCTGCTCTTTCTGTCAGTATCTATATTTAAATCTCCTTTATGACACATCTGCTGTAAGCAGCCATTGGGCTGGCCATGTTATCAGTCAGCAACTGTGATGTTGTATATTACAATGTCAGTCAATCTATTCATACTCCAGTTATAGAAGCTTCACAGTTCTAATTTCTAATTGTTGGAAAATGTAAATAAACTCTTAAAGTATACTGTCTGATTACAGCTACATTATAGAGGCATAGAAGCACAAATGGGAATAAATCCACTGGTTAGATTCACAAGATTCACAACTGCTCTTTTAGCCTCTTTCTCTGTGTAATAATAAACTGAATATCTTTGGGTTTTGACACGTTTTTCAGACTAAATGATTAATTGAGTGATCACACAAATAACCATTAGCTGCAGCCACAGTTGTTTACATGCACTGCTCCACAGGGGGGTTAAAATAAAGTATCAGAGTCATTTTCACTGATAATTTTGCAATAAAATCCTAATCATGTGCTGCGATGTTCAAACAAGAATCTTTGCTGTTTGTTTTTTTTTCCACTGTGTTCTGATCCGGTAATCAGTCCATATCTTTTAACCATCAGTCAGATCACACGATCACACTTCTGTTTCTTCTCAGCACCAGAGCAAACTTCACAGTGTTTTGAAGATTTATGTAGCAAACAGCAGCAGCCGCTGTCTTTGAGGAGACAATGCAGTTCTCCATCAGAAGTCATTTGAGTTAAATTTGATCAGAAATGTGTCGTAATGTATCTGTTTACCATCTTAAGCAAATCAGTAACAACTGTCAGTGGCTGTACGAGCGTAAAACCACATACCCAAACCTTCACATCTCATCTCACACACGCTCACTCCAAGTTATCCACGCATTACTTTCACAGTCCAACCCCTCCGCTTCTCCGCCTCGTCCTCCCCAGACACCTCAAGTCTGTCAAATCTCCATCCTTCTCTCCTCCTCTTTCCCTCTCCATCCATCTCCACCTCTTTCCTCCGCGGTCCCCCAGCTGTCACTGCGCCTAGTCACGTGTGTCAGTCACAGCTGGCCCACCTGCTGCTTCACACAAACACACCTCGGCACACACACACACACACACAAGCTTGTAACGCACACACCTGCCAGTCAGACATAGGCCACGAGAGACTGGGAGAAGGAGACCTCGTCTTTGTTTCTAAATATCATTCCATCTTTAATTTGAAGCTGGAGTTGGAGGACTGTTTGTCGCCTGGTGTTTCACGCACCGGCAACTGGCAGCTCGATTAATTTACTGGGAAGGGAGGGAAAGGTGGTGGCGGTGGTGGTGATGGTGGCGGGGTGGTTACTCCTCCCATTTCGCAGTATCTTCCCAGTAACTGCTTCAGATCTGATCCAGATACTGTCTCCAGCTAACAACAATATGTCCTGTTGTTCTAAAGCAGAACAATAAAGCAGAACACAGCTTGGTGCAGGACTGACAGGTGCCATGTGAAGCACATCAAACAAGGGTTCAGCTCCACGTTCAACAGTGTGAGACACAGAGCGTAAACATTAAAGGAAGAGAGTTACAAAGAAATCTGGTGCAGCTGTACCTCCATCTTCAAAGCAGGACTTAGGACATCAGTGCTGACTTGCTTTTTTCTAAAATCTAAAAACAATTTTGACTATCGATGAGTATCCCCCTCTAAATGCTTATGTCCTGAGCATCTTATCAGCCAAGGTCTGCTCTCATACATTCCAGTACAGTATATATATACATATATATTTTTCTAGTGTGTGCCCCACCAAGAAGCTGCTCATAGGCTTTTCTCTGCTGTCCAGCCCCTCACTCACACACATTCCCTTCCTCCACATCATGTGAGTGTGAGTGTGTGTTTGTTTGCGTGTGAATGCATGCGTGTGAAGTTATGTCTGACAAAATGTTACTGAAGGAGGCACAAATGAAGGAAGTGTGACAGCATTGGCACGACCATATATATATATATATATATATATATATATATATATATATATATATATATATATGCTAGTTATTATAACTTATTAGAATAGTCTGTTAGCTTAGTAACATATTTAAGAAAAACAGAACTGATGGCTTTTAAACATTATTTATATTTGGTGTAAAAAGCATAACTGTGCCCCTTCAAATGGCCTTAAACTCCATCTTTGCATTGATGTGCATTGTCATTTGTTGTGTTTTTAGTTTTTCGGTTTATTGGACTGCTACTAGACAAGAACATGCAAACAAAGCAAGAGGATATTTTCAAAAAAGTTTGGTCTATGGTGCATTTTTGTTGGTCATAAGAGTTATAGAATCGAAGATTGCAACCATGTCCAATAGTCTGTTTTTATGTCTTAGAATGGCATTGTAAAACTTTAAATGACATTGAACCTAATAAAGCCCATGTTGGAAGATGTACTGAGTCTGTCCTGTGTTTTCACAAGTCTTGAACAGGATCAGAGGATAAGCAAGATTGTTACAATTCATCCTGAGGAGAAACAGAAACAATAGTTGGTTGAGACATTTAACTCAAAACCACAAATGTGAACTTCATGGTGGCTTTGGACTAAAAGTCTGAGTCATTAGGATTCAGACCACCAGTGTCTGTACAAAGTTCATGGGAATCCATCAAAGAGCCGTGAGACAGTTCACTGGTTCATATTCATTTTTGAATGCATTATTTTTTAAAGATCATGTTTATCTGAAACAGTTTAGAGTCACACATGGATGGATGGTTTTTTTTTCTTACATTTGACACTGATCAGCTCTGCTCGCTCTACAGAAACAGGTAGATCATTCATTGTGATTGGATCAATGTTCTGTCACACACCTGATCTATAACCACCTTTTCATTCTTACTTTAAAACCAATTAATGATGTAACAGTAATCTAAGTATAAGTAATAGTATAAGTAATATAACAAAATGTATAATTATGACCTCATGTCATTATTTTGTTGTTTTGTGTGTTTGCTGCTATCTGTCATGTTTCTGTGTATGTTTTTGGTTTTTGGTGAAAAGCAGTGATGGAGGAAACAGGTAAATATGATATTCATATACTGAAATAAAAGAAAGAGTTGTACTCACTTACAGCCTGCCCTTTAGTTGAAATATTCCTTCTTTGCACTGTAAAACCAGACTTACTTAAAAGACATGTTCACTGAGCACAACAGCACATTTGAGAAGCCAGTCATTTCCTTTGTATGGAAAATGACCCACTCCTGCTCAGGTCCAGTACTTGAGTAAATGTACTTAGTTACATTCTGCCTCTGGTGAAGTGTGATGATTTGTCAGGACCCTCTTGTGTGGTCAGATTTCTGTGGCTTAATGACTTTTGTGCAACACAAGAAGGAAGCAGCTGAGCAGCTGAGCAGCTGAGCGGAGCCTTCACCACATAATAAAAGACTGGGACGGAGACACAAGCAAAACTTTATTATTATATGTTTACACCTGGACGGACACAGTCACCACCATAACAAGAGGCTGCAGTGGTTGGAGACGAGGTAACTGACTGAGAGCCAGAGGAGTCACAGAGTAAAATTACCCCAGAGATGCTAACAGTGGATTAGCTTCATCTTTCTAGTGGTTTTTAACATTCATAACACAACATTCAAATTTAGCTTGACTTCAGCAGCAGTGGAACAAAGCCATGCTCTGGAGTGGCAGGTCCAAACTCAGTGCCACCTCAGCCACAGTCCAGCCACCTCTTTACTTCCACTGGCCCTTCTCATAGTCCCACTTGGCGGAGAAGCCCTGGACGGGGTTGATCCTCATGTCCAACATCCTCTTCACCTGTTTGGCCTGCCAGTCGTCATCAAAGGTCCTGGGGCGTGGAGGGTAGACTGGAGAAAACAAGGTATGGCGAGATACACAGCACATCAGTGAACTCTGTAGTGCATTTAACATGAAGATAAAAAGATGTCTGTACATGGACACGATGCTCTTCTTAAGAGCTGTGACTCATAACACTAAAAAGTCTGCAGTCCCTTCGGATGAGTCAGTTCCAGGGCTCTGGTATTGTGCATGCTAGCTGGTATTGTCATGGCTTACTGGGATACTTAAAAGGAGCAGAGCCCTGATTGATGTTATCAGTCCCAGCTGTGATTTTTCTGCGATGACAAGTGAAAATGTCAAACACAGCAGCACTAAGTGCGTGAAGCTGAGGCAAAAAAAAAAAAAAGATTCCTGTTATAGTGTTATAGACACTTCTTCTAAAGTCATGGTGTTTGATTTACCATTGACTTTCTGCCACCACACCACCAGGCCAGTGAAGCCCAGAAAGATGAAGATGCCTCCCAGGACAGTCTTCCACTCGTCTGACGGCTGCGTCATCTCAGGGAAGGTCTGGCAGAACGTCAGCCGATACACTGCAGGGGGAGTGAGAGAGAAAGTCAAGCTGAGACAGAGGTCAGGAGGAGACATTAGGTAAGTGCACAGGATCATAAAGACAACATGCAAAAATAAAGCAGTTACAAAATTCAAATACACAAGTACAGAACATGTAGCTCAGAACTGTACTTAAGTGCAGAATTTGAATAAATGTGATTTTCCTGTGCTTTTATAGTGACTGTGCTGCTGTGTGGATGTTTATTGTATTGTAATGATTTCAGATGAGTATTTAAACTTATATTAAGCCTGTGTGTAAAGGACCTACAGGCAATCTTCTCCTCATTGGACAGCTGATTCCAGGGTCCCTTCTCCTTCTGTTTCAGGCTCTTGTCAGTAGCGGTCAGTGCATTTTTGTAGGGTCTGTCGGGCAGAGGGATGTCCACACGGTCCCAGTACAGTGGCTGAGACATGTCCACAGTCTCTGCCACTGGAGAGACAGAGGTAAGAAGAGTCACTTATTTCAAACACTGCAATAGTGTACAATCAAGAGAAGTTTTTAAAACCCAGGAGTAGAAAACTGTACTGAAACACTAAAGCCACAAAGACCACCAGTATATGTGGATGCCAAGTCATGATGGTACGACAGCGCCCTCTGCTGGCGGGACAGACAGAGGCCTCCTGCTCTGGCACCTTATTGGTCTTCATACATAAAACTAAAATTCTCAGTATTCTTGTACAATTTTGCCTGATTGACTTAAATCTGGTTTCACGCAGCTTCATTTCAGCTGCTACTCTCTACCCTCGACGTGCTCTCCAGGTTTGTACCAATAATCTCCAGGTAAATGTTTAGAAAGTTACGTACACGTGTTACACCAAAATCTTGGACCCTTCAGATTCTCTGACTTCATTACAGTTTTACTAAACCATTCATATCTATGACTGATAGCTGCCATTACAAGTAATGGTACTTCCATAGTCTTTGGGTAGGGCCACATATTTTGACAGCTGTCGTTTCAGAGTACCCAAACCTCTGAGCAAAGTCCAGTGATGGACAGTAAGTACATTTACTTTAGTGAGTGACTAGTTACTTGTTACTTTGCAAATTCATATTATAACTGCAAAATGATCAACAGATAAATCATGATGTATTATTATCTTTATTATAAGTCCATTTAGTGTAAAGTATCCAGATTAGCTGGATACAACTTTACCATGTGCAACATTAAAGTGGCATTACCCTATTATTACTATTACTATTACCCGATAGTCAATAATAATAATAATACCCAATAGTATAACTATTCTGAAATTATTTTTTTATTTTATTATTATTATTTTTTGTAATGAAAAACCCTTACTAGTACAGACTAGTACTGCTGTTGCTACTGGAGAAAAAAACAAACAAAAAAACAATCAGAGTACCTCTGCCGGTGTTACACCAGCTTGTGACCGGACAGAACTTGACTCTAGATAGTTCCTGCTATAAAAA
>JBBMJY010000012.1:2656591-2667844 GCA_037833715.1 Toxotes lorentzi | reverse complement strand
ATATATGTATGAAATATTTTTATATCTAAAAACTACGGAGGCACCAGTTTGGGCCGCTGTAACTATCACAGACTGTATGAACGTGATAATAATAGCTTAAATTCCTAAGTGCCCCTCAGAAACACCTGCACCTGGAGAGCAGACAGGTAAGGAGGAAACATCCTGACCCTCCCTCTGCCACAGATCATCCACAAAACTATGACTGCTCTTCATGAGGAGCTCAGACTGTTCTGCTCCCAGGTTAGAAAGTTGCATGGCGGACACAAATCAGACCGTGACCGTGGCTCGCCATCCTCGCGCTGCTGGTGGTCAAGGTGGCTGCCGCGCGCCTAGCAAGGAGACTTCCCACGCGCCCTGCGGTCAGGTGGAGCATCTGAAAACAGGTAAACAATCACACAAATATACACGTTTATTCCTGATTTAAACAACGGGCTCTCCTTTGTTTATCAAGCTGTATGTACAGCGGTAACCTTCCTCATAGCTGCTGTGGCTAATGATCAGTCAGCGTGTTCATTTAACAAACACATTTGCGTCTTTGGGTTATGTGAGACACAGAGGAGGAAGTAAACTGTTCTGCATAGAGTCAGATGCTTGAAGAGCCTATTTAGGAGCGATACAAAGAGCTGACCTACTTCTATGTGTGGGTGACTGAATTAGGTTTGGAAGTCTTCAGTAAAAACAAATATCTGTAGACAAGTACAGCTTCCGGTGAAATAATATTGATGAGTTGAGTTACATCTTTTTAAAGTTCATAATTATTATGATGATTATTAATAATTTTATTAGCAGTATTTCTACTAAGCAAGCTATCAAATTTATCAGCTGCAGTTAGTGTCACTGATGTTGCCTTCACATGCTGTCAGAAATAAAAATTAAAAAGTAATATCGTGAGGTGAAACTAAAATAAAGTTCAACAGGAACTGAGCAGTAGCTCTGAAAGCCTGCTTTAGAAATTGTTTAGTACAACTTTAAAGACGAATGACTTTTATTGTATTTAGTCGTTTTTTTTTTCATCTTTAAATAAATGTAAATTGTATTGTTAAGTAGGAGAGAAACAGCTCAGTGTATAAGAAGTTATATTTATGACACATAAAAGCATTTAAAGGCAGTCCTAACTACAACCAACCAAAGAAAAATGATTGCACTATTTCTGTATTATTGTACACACACAAACATGCACACACCATTTACACGCACCAGTTCTAAATATCCAGGACCCATTGTGTCTGTGCTCTATAAAGGTGGCCTGGATCAAAGCCAAATCCCTACTTTGCCAGTCTGGTCAGCTCATGATCTTGTACTGTTAAACACAGTGTAACATAAACAGGAAAAGGCCGCTACTGAAAGAGATTTTAATTTAGTGACCTTTGATAGTTGAGATTTGTTCTGTGAAAATAAACAAAAGTTCTTCCAAAAAAATGTTGAAGAATAAGAAGATGCTCTGAATCACAGTGTTAATGATCAGGTGATGTTTGCAGAGATGCAGACAGATTCTCTCTGCTGACGTTAACGTTACATTCAAATTAAAAACAAACTGCAGAACTGCGTCCTTGGTGTCAGCACCAGACGAATTTGAGGATCAGTGACACACAACAGATCAGATCACAGTGTGTTGACCTTGCACTGAATTTGGAAAATTGTTCAGGTTCACCGTCTGTGATTTAAGCTCCTCAGTAACAACAAATAATGTTTAAATTATGTTTAAAGATTTAGTTCCTCTCGCATTGCTTTTGTCCTTTCACCTGTCTTTCTGTGGCTTATTACACACACACACACACACACACACTCCCCAAAGACACACACAGGCACACAGCGAATGAAAATGGCGGAAATTGGCAGTTAGTCAATTTAAGAGTCCAAGCTGACCTTCGGAGAGGGGACAGAGGGAGAACAGTTTGACCTGTTTACCAACACATATTTGAGTAGTATCTGAAGTATCTTCCTTTGTTCCATACAGTCTTTGGTCTGAACACTTTATTCCTAAATAAGAAAATGTAGTGAGGGTAGAAATGTTTGCCTGTAATAACAAATATGATTCAGCCTTCATGTTTACTTTTTAAACAAGTGTTTTATTCATGCAGAGACAAGAAGTGCATGGAATTATATGGGGAAATCTTTTTAACCAGTGGGTAATGCTTTTATTCTGGAATAAATACAGCACCAAGTCTGACTCTGTGTGCAGAGCATTTTCTAGCTTCTCACACCAACGCACCAACTGCTGCACATTTCTACACTTTTAGAAACGTCTCAGCTCGACCGCTGTCATGGTTTACTATCTTTTCTGCACGTCCGCCACTCTCCTTAGCTGTTTGAGGGGTCAGAGGGAGGGGGTCTCTCCCCCTCTCATCCCCTCATGCCCTGCTTGCCAAACCCTATTATAGTCTCTTTATTTGATTCGGCAAAGACAAATACTCACCGTAGTTGTTAGGGAGTGAAACTGCAGAATCAGAAGAAACAACAAAAGACCAAATCTTGAGAGGAAAGGGCTGTTTAGGCCTTCTGTCCCGTTTCGTCTCTGCTCTTATCGCCACATAGCACTAAGCAGGAATCAACTGGTGGGCGGGTAAGGAAGGCTGGATGGGAGGAAGAGAGAGAGGGAGAGAGAGAGAGAGGGAGCAGGGAAGAGGGAGGGAGCTCAGAAAGGAAAGAGACCAAACCAGTGTAAGTAAACAATCTAGCAAAGCATGTGATAGGACTGGCCGAGGCAGAAGGAGAGAGTGGGGTGAGATTAGCTTGCAGATCACAAAGACAACACAAAGATACTTTCCCTTTTATTTCCTTCTCAAAAGTCCGTCTCGCTCTCCTCACAGCTCTCCTCACAGCTCTCCTCACAGCTCTCATCCAGCCAGAATAATGGGGTCGCTTTAGGTGAGGTTACATTAGGACACAGATGGGACTATATTTTACAGTAGGCAGGAAGTGGGGACAGTGTGCGCATGTGTACAAGAAAATGAAAGAGTGGTTTGTGGATTTAAAAGAGTAAAGAGAGGCAGGCACAACAAGAGATAAGTTGCCACATTTTACCCTAACTAACACCTTGGCAACAGGCCACCATTATTCCATAGCTGCCTGGAAGCGAGCCCAGTGGCAGGCTGACTGTGGGCGGGTACGTGGCACATAAGGCAGCCAACAGTCACCAGCAGCACAGCAGAGACGGGAGGAGAAGGGGAGGAGAGTCCCAGGGGTCAGATAAGGACAGACATGTTCATAGTAACCCCACACTGCCCGGCTGTGTGAGTCGCCCAAAGCACCCTAACTCAAGATACCATTTAGGCTGTTTTAAAAAGTTTGTATCATTGTACCATTGTATCATTGTTCAACACTAACACTGTGTTATATAACACTAAAAATACGTGCTATAGCTCACTAAACTACCTGGGCTCACAGTCTGCATATTCTCCTGCCCCCCCCCCACAAACACAGGCCAAAGTACATTTAGAATGACAATGTGATTTGGCAGGAAGAGGAGAGTGCTCATAAATTATTATCCCGTCTGTAAGTCTTTAGGCTTTATCTAAACACACAGAGCTTTTATCACAGTTGTGCTACAGCATTACATACAATGGGGGAAGTTCATTTTCTGTGTTCACCTCTGTTTGATGCTCCTATACATTTCAGCTTCTCTGCATCTTAGAGACAGATACAGGTACACCTGACTAAACCAAAACAGTCCTGCAATAAATCAGGTTCTGCTAGTGGTGAACATAACTCACTGATATAATAAATAATATACAGTGGATGGAAAATATAGGCATATTAGAAACGCCTGTCAGTGCAATGAAATGCAATACAAATAAAAAGCACGACAAACTACATTGTCCAAGACGACAATGAAATTAAATCAGTGCCTCTCAGTGAACCAGAACAGTAGTAGTTTCAGAGAGAAAAAAAACAATGAATGATGCTAAAACACTCTATAAATGACACTGTTTCTATTCACTTCTGTTGTTTGGGTTGGGGGCAGATGAAACTTAAACTATCTACATGGCTACATGCTACTATGGGCAAGAGAGAAACTAATAACTGATATTTGGATGGACAGATCCTTTAAGATGAGTACGTTTTGTTAGTACCACACATGCCCACTAGATGGCAGCACATAACAAAGTTATGAGCTGCAGCAGCAGACTGAACATTTCCTTGGATGCAACACGTTTGAAACTGAAAGCTTTTCAAAAACAAGACAGTAAAATGTTTGTCAGTTAAAACTGATGAAAGCCAAATGTTTGTTTTGCTGGAAGTGGTCCAGATCATATTTCATGTCTGCTTTTTTTCCCCGGGTCTTTCAGTCTTACCGTAGATCTGGTATGGGATGAATAACCATTTGCACAATGATTATGAGCTAAACTGATTCCCTTAACATTAAAGTAAATCAGTTTTTATTGGACAGTTGACTCTTCACCCATTACTGCAGAGTCCTGAACTGTACTGAGACTCAGAAATGCTGTGAAATCTTTCCTCAGAGCAGATTGCCTGTCCTGTTTTTCTACATAGATTTTAGTGGTTAACTCAGATGCATTGGTGAGCGCTCCAACTTCTTGTGAGAGCTGTTGTCTGTCAGTATCATCAACCCACATGTGGCCCAACCAGTTGGGTTTCAGTTTTCATTTCTAGAAAAGCATCTGAAACACAAACATGATTATCATGCAGCAGATTTTTCCAAAAATATCATCCACAGCAGCTTCACAGATGATTAAATAATTGACAGTCAGGCTAGATGAAGAGCATTTATCTCTCCAGACAGAAATAAATTTGATGAAGCTACTCGCTTGCCGACATGTAGCAAAGACTTTGCATCTGTCAAGACAAGACAGCAGCTGCCAGTAGAACACAAACACAGTAGGACATGCGTCCTTGATTCATTTATGGAAATTAGGTGAGAACCGTGACGGTGCAAATAACCCCAAATCAACCCCCTCTCCCCCTCTCCCCCTCTGCCCCTCTCCCCCTCCACAAACAGACTTTGTGCTTTATCCCCTGTAGGGTTTCACCCCACTTTGACCTCCTGCCACGTCTCCTGTCCCATTAGAATTGGAGATGTTTCTCCATCTCTCTGGAGGAAACACTTGCCATCCGTCATCTCTCCTCTCCCCCTTTGTTTAGTGCAGAAATGGGGATTGAGGGGGAGTAATCAGCTTGGACCATCAGTTTGGAGTCAATCTGGCATGTTAACCAAACGAAACACACGCACACACACACACACACACACACACACACACACACACACACACAGCGATACAGCTCCTTAAATTGGTCCTAACAGCAGATCTCTCAGTACCCTGCTTGAACATGTTTCCTGTCTGACATCCTGACAAAAGTAAGATTCAGCCCAGCGCTCACTGACAGTGACACTGATGGTTCCTGGTATTGATGGCAGCTGAGAGAGGGGTGTCACCCAGAGTGCTCTGTCATCCTGTATCATCTCCGTTTGTGGAGATGAACGCTTCGTCACATCGTTTAATGAATTCAATTCAGTTTTACCCTGCAGAAAAGTGATTCTGAGGGTGGCTTCCTTCTTGTGATTCCCCTGTGCCTTGCAAGTTTTTCTCTCTCAGGTTTTTCTGTCATCTCTTCATATACAGCACATGTAGCAGTACCACAGTTTATTCAGCTGAGGGGAACCACAGGGCAGATAGAGACAGAAGGACCGAGGACTGGGTGACTGCTCGTCAGTCACGAGAACGCATCTGCAAGAAACCCTTAATTCCTCTAACATGGTGAATGTAGGTCACAGAAAAAGCTAGTGTGATGGTGTGTGGCCTCACATCTTTCTGTCGCTGCTCGTGCTCTGTGTGTGTGTTTGTGTGTGTGAAAACCTCAGACTCGTGCCTGGCTCTATCTGTCACTGCCTAACCTCAGCATGTCCAGGCTTGTTGTATTTGGTCTTGCCCTTCCTGTAGAACTTGTTTGGACTTTGGCAGAATATGAATTTTTGTGTGTGTGTGTGTGTGTGTGTGTGTGTGTGTGTGTGTGTGTGTGTGTGTGTGTGTGTGTGTGTGTCGGCATGTGAGTTTGCACGATTGTTTGTCCCCTCCACTTCCACACTTCAGGCACTGTGCGTAACTGGGTCATACTGCCATCACTCCCATGCTAATGATGTTGCTCCTCCTCCTCTTCTTCTTCTCTCTTCTTCATTATTCCTCTTCCCCTTCGCTTCTGCCATATTCTGCTCTGCTGCTTTGTGTTGTATTGGTGGGCCCTCTGCCCTCGCCCCCTTATTGGCATCCCCTCAAAGAGAACACCGAAGCATGACTAAGGATGAAAGGGACTGGGAAGTGGCAGTGACAGCAGCCAAACATACAGCCTACATTTCATTATTTGAACATTTACTACAGTGCATGCAGAATACTCTTCATGTCAGCATGCATAATTCCATATATCTCACTTCCATCCATTTTCTGCTATTTAATTGGGTTGGGGCTGCAGTGGTAGTAGGCTAAGCAAGGTAGCCCATGCACAGCTCTCCCTAGCCACGTCCTCCCAGGCTAGATAGGATATGTCTTCCATCCAGCGTGTTGGACATGCCCAGAATACCTCCACACAAAGGCATCCAGGAGGCATCCAAATGAGACGTCCACATCACCTTATCTGTCCCCCTTATTCACAAAGGAGCCGCAGTTCTCTGTGCTTCCTTCAGACATCTCTATCTTTGTGTTTTCAGACAGAAAGCGAAGCAAAGGTCATTCAGTCATCCACAGTGGATCATTTGTGCTTAATCACCCCAAACACCCACTGTACCAACTGTACAGTGATCTAGCATTACTACGTTAGAGCAAGTGCTTTAACGTAGTAATGGACACACTGGCTTTGTCTGTAGGAACTCACCAGGAACTCCAGTAATTTCTGTCGTTTCCCTTCACTCTCTCTCCTTTTTCCTCTCATCTCTCTACATTTATGAAGTACATTCATAAAGCCCTTAATCTGAAATGTTTTCAGATGTGTCTGTGCATCAATGTGCGGCGCCCCGGGGAGAATTTGAGCCTAATCGTGTCTTTCCATTAACTTTGAACATATTCTTTTGTTCTGTCTGAACACACCGTAAGAGAGAGCCCAGCCATCCTGCAAGGAGATTCGCTTTGGCTGCTTGTATTTCTGATCTCACTCTTGTCCATAGGTGAGGGTTTGAACATACATTGACTGGTGAGTTTTGCTTCAGTATCCACATTACTGCTGACACTCTCACGCTTCATTTCACCCTGCCTCGTGAACAAGACCCCAGGATGCATGAGGTGTTTCACGTGGGGCAGAGACTCATTCCCAGCTCGTTTCCCACTGCCCTCAGACCTGGAGGTACTGCTTGTCCATGCCACTTCACAGTCAGCTGCACAGCTTCTCAGTGCTGGCTGCACTGAGATTACGGTTTGATGAAACCAGACCAGCAGAACCATCCACATAAAGCAGAGATGTTTTTGGAAAAACTTTCCAGATTTGAATTTCAGATTAGAAATCGAGTTCATCAGTGGTTTGATCAGTGACATGCTGCGACACACATTATGATCAGGTCATCTTCCGTTACATCCATTCACCCTATGACAGACTTCCACTGTTTGTTTTTCCAATGCATTCACCCTGAAAAAGGCCTAATCAGGGCTGAGGCTTCTCCTCCTTGTTTTCTCCTTCACACTTTCTCTCTCCCTGTCACTCCTCCTCTCAGTTCCTCCTCTGATAGTGAGTTTTTAAAGCAGAGGTCTGTTTAGGTGTGATAACATTGTCTGTTTTTGTAGGCTTGTTTCCACTGAGCGAGATGTCTCACCCTCAGTTTGCAGTTTTAGAGTTTCCTCTCATTCAGGAAAGAAGGGTTAATTGTTGTGTCCTTGGGATGAAGAGGGACAATGACACTGTTGATCATTGCTGCGTTTATATGCACACAAGACAATCAGATTATTGGGAGAAATCAGGTTAAGGGAGGACATTTGAGACTGCACTAACATGCACTAAATAACCAGGTTACTGTATAATGTTTTTAAATGGCTCTGTTCAGTAATCAGATTTCTCCTCTTCCGTCTGCTGTGTTCTTTCACTGTAAGTGCATTAGTGATAAATGATGTTGCAACGTGAAGAGCTTTAAAATAAGGGCAATAAGAAGACCATGAGAAAGCACATACGTTTTCCTAACTGTGTGAATGTGTCAGGAGTGTTTTGTTTTGCCCCAGAGCCTTAGAGTTTAAGAGTCGATGTCATCCACTCTTGTTGGACTTTTTGTGGCCATCTCTCCCCTATTTTACACGGATGTAGCTGGGCAGCCTGCTAGCTGTGCAGACAGATGATGTCGGCAGTCTTAACCCTAACAACATATCTTTGATTGTTTCTTCTAACGGCAGTGAACACGACACCAAGCATATTTAAAGTAAAAGTCATGAGTAAACTTTGATGTTCAACATATAAAGTTTCTTAGTTGCAGAATTCTACAAGCCACTGAGCTTCTGCAGGGATGAACGCCATTCTTCTAAAGATAGTCCCTCATTTGATATTTGATGATGGTGGTGTGCGTCACCTCATTTTCAGACTCATTGAACCATTCAGTAAACCTTTCACTTGCTGCACTGAAGCGCCTGTATTCATTTTACTCATTATAGTTTTACTTTTGATTCATCACGTGTCTTTAATGTGACTTTTAAAACTCACAGTAAAGGAAAGCAGTTTTTTAAATAACTTATATAAATAACTGAAACTGTCACATTCAAACTAGTAGTTTTCCCGGTCTGTCTTTGCTCGGTTAGTGTTCTTGCAGGGTTGTTTTTAGCTTCTTGTGTTGGTTGGTTACCGTGGCAGCGAAGGGTTGGTTCTGTCTATGCCCTTAAAGCTGTGAGCCTTCCTCTGTGTGTCATCCAGGGTTTAGTTCTCATGATGGATCGCCTGTGGACACAATACCGGGGTCCCGACCCTATGGGATTCCCAGCTATGCCCTAATTAACTTAATATCAATTAATCTACAGAACTGCTTTGCTCTGCCCTTGGTCTCTTTTGTGAAGGGGCCTAAATCGCCCAGGGCCTCAGACAAACGTGACAGGAATGAATCAGCTCCTAGTCTACGTAATTGGTGCTAATGATTTTCTTTTAGAGACAACAGACAAACAGCGGAATGTTGATTTGTCATTAGCTGTTTCACAGCAGCTCATGACTGGACCCAGGCTACAGATGTTTCTTTGAACAGTCCAGACTGAAGAGGTAGAGGAGGAGCGTCATGGCAGCACAATGTGATCAGCCAAAGACTGAAATGACTGAAGTTACATGGCAGAGGTGTCTCAAAAGGACCCAACACAACTGTCTGTACCAGGGCTCTCAAGTCTCACGCATGGAGCCTGACAGTTACGCTTTTCTGTCTTTTGTCACGCACTCCCGCCACACATTGTGTTTCTCACGCTGATAAAAAAATACCGGTAAATTTCTCTGATGCGCCTTTGCTATGGAACCGGGAGGAATCAAGCACCTCTGCTATGGAGTCGAGCTTGTCACTTGTCTGTCAATCAAAAAAGGAAAGGGGCGGGCTAAGACAACGCAACAACCAATGAAAAAAAGCATTGTTATCACATGATAACAAAAGACAAGGGAGTGTCTTGGGGCGGGGCCCTGCTGTATGAACAGTAACACTTTATAGTTTGGTATTAATGACACATGTTTGTGTTCCAGCCCTGAGTCCCTCAGTTAACTGTTCATTTTTATGGATTTATAAAGCCAAAGTCCTATTTTTTCTCTGTGTACCGAGTAAGCTAACAAGGTATAGTTAGCGTTAGCTCACAATTAATGGCAACAACTTAGAGCACCAACAATGTTTTAAAAATCTGTTGTCAAAAGTCTGGTTTCATAACTAAGTGATGAAAACTGCTAGTGGAATTTACTTATTCTGTGGTCCCTTACCAGCGTTCCTTGCAGGATATGACTGACAGCTTATTGACCCAGTGGAATCGGGCACTCGAACATTTCCCGTAAGAGCGAAGAAAAATTGAGACGACTGCAAAAAACAAACAAACAAAAACAATCTATAAATTGCAAACCAAAAGACAGCCAGGACTAAACTCACATTTCTTTACATTTACCATTGTAGCTTTTTGTCATATTATGGAATTTCTTTGTATTTTTATTAATGGACAAAATTAACACGACAGACTGCTCATTTAACTGATGACCAGCTTTTTGATACTGGTTATCCAGGTTAGCTTATCTTGGTCTTAGTGAATTCATGAAATCCAAAGAGAACCAGACTGAGTTGACCTTGCTTTGTGATACAGGCCTCAGTTCTCTTCAGACTCAGATATCAAGTTGCATTTTCATCAGTTAGATTAACAATATTTTTTGAGGTTGTACCCGTCACCTGTTCCGTCAGTGGTGTTGAAGACATTTTAAATACTGAAGACCCATAGGTCATAGTATTTTTCTTTTAAGAGTTTGAATAAATATGAATGAATTTGTCTGTTTATTTGAATATCATTTAATTAATGTGTATTTATTTTTTTTTTGAAAATGCTTAGATCACATTTAGTCGATAATCCCAAATGTTTTGGGTGAAAATTTTAACTTAGATAAGTACATATTTATTCTGAGGGTCTGCTGTGCCTGATCAGCAGCTCATTTGTGTTTTCTTTTTTCAGAATGAGTTAAAACTGATTCTCAACTTTGAAAATCGGTAAACACTTCTTTGCCATTTTAAAATCTGACAAAGAAGTGTTACAGCAAGGAAACATGTTTACCAGAGCTTAGAGCTACTTCAGGTGAAAGTTAAAGTAAAGCACGGGTGTGTGATGGTATGTATCAGGCACCAGGTTACAGCAGGAACAATAAGGCTGAACCATTCACTATCACAGCCCAGAGCAGACAGAGAGGATGTACTGTTACTGTGCAGCTGTGTCAGCTGAGAGTAAACTCTGCAGCAGGGCAGGACCTCAGGGCATGTGTCACTGCGTGTCCCTGGATCAAATCCTACTAAACTGGATTTTTGCTGACATAGTTTAAAATATATAAACATGAATGTTGAGTGTAACCACACAGCACAGTTACACGTTACATGGAGCGTTACAACTCTACATGCAAAGACTTCACATTTGATGTTTTGCATGTTTACACTACAGTGTCAAATCACGTTAAAATGGCAGCACATTCAGCAGCACCGAGTTAAATAAAACTCCTAATCCGCAGTTGTCAACACAGCCAGACACGTGTTGGCACTCGGCATGTACACACAAATGTGCACACACACACACACACACACACACACACACACACACACACACACACACACACACACACACACACACA
>JBBMJY010000012.1:2637574-2656491 GCA_037833715.1 Toxotes lorentzi | reverse complement strand
CACACACACACACACACACACACACACACACACACACACACACACACACACACACACACACACACACACACAGACTCTCTCAAGACCCGCTCTGGGAAAAGAACCAGGAATTCTCTAAAGGAATGCCTTCATATCCTGGTTTCCAAACAGGTGACCTGGAGACAGCCAACGGGCTGAGGGGTGGAGCTGCCTGAGGGCGTTTGAGCTCTGTGAGAACAGTTGGAGTTCATCTCATTTGGTGGTGAAAATTCCACCATGAAATATCAGCAGACATTTAAAAAAGTGGCATGTTAAAACACAAATTTCCATTATAGAACTAATGAATGAAGGAATCCAGCTATTATGAAAATAAGAATGATGCGATAACATCTCATAATAATGAGTTGAATTTTAATATTGTCTTAAATTATTACACAATTGTTTAATTTATATATTTTAGATAGTTTATTCATGTGATTATATCATATATATATTTAAAAAATTTTTTTATTGAACACTTTGGGATTCCTTCTTATGGAAGTGATTCTGTCCTGTTGTCTCCCTGTTAACAGGTTAACTGTCCCTGTGTGTCTCTTTATGTTTTTGACTTCTGATAATTTGCCTCTCATGATGTCAGCTTTGGCTGTTTTGCTAGTATTCCGTTCACTTTGCGTCCGTACCACTTTCTCCTGTTTCCTGCTTTTTTCTAGTGTCTACACAAGCCCAGTGTGTTGGTGGCCTGTTAGCTCTGTTTACATTGTGTTCATAATAACATGGCAAGAGATCAGACTATAGACTGCTCTTCCTGTACCAAAGCAACACTTTTTGTTTCTGCTCTGCGCAAAGCATTTGCTCGGGTGACTTTTTTAAACTGATTGAGGATTAAATGGATCAGTTTGATTTGAATGATAGCATAATCATCATAACGGCTCTTGATTCATGATCACTCTTTGACTCAGGGCCTCAAACACGTGAGACATAGTAAAAATAATCATATTGAGACTCAAATTATTATCATTTTTCTTTTTTTTCTGAGAGTGGTTAATACATTTGTTGGCAAACACACTGACATCAAGAACACTGTGTCAAATCTAACGACCACCTCTCTGGGATGATTCAACTCTTGCTTTTTATTCCTAGTTGCGCAGCTTCCAGTGCCAGATATGTATATAATCTCCCTTTCATTATTCATTATCACTGCATCCATAATTCATGTTTTGTTGAAGTGCCTCAGTGTGCGTACAGCTAAGAGTCTGTGGGGGTTCCAGGCTGCTGCCACACACTCTGCTTCATGTGTCCCAGATTATCAAGGGTGAGGATCGGGGGGTGGGGGTGGAGGTGAGGTAATATGGAGGAAACAGGAAAGTGATGGGGTGGGAGTGAGGAGTGGGCGATCAGTGTGCTGATGTAGTGATGAGAGGGGGTCAGCTGTGATATCCTAGAAAAAACAGAAAAAACAAAACAAGATTAAAGTAATAGTTCAACATTTTTGGAGAACATGCTTAATCACTTCCTTGCGAGAGACAAGATCAGTATCACTCTCAAGCCTGTCTGATGTTGAGGCTGCTGCCAGGAGACTGTATCCGAAGGCAACAGAAGCACCTTAAAGGTCATTAATTAACATGTTTTATCTTTACAAAACGGGAGTGTAAAAGTGACAGTTTGTGATTTAATGGAAGGTTATGAGTATGATTATTTTGCCGTTGGTAACATGACCATCGTCATTTTGTCACTTTAACACTGCAAGTTAACCAAAGAGTCCAGGAAGTCACTGTGTCCGGCCAAGAAATAGTTCAACACACAATGTTTGAATTTACACCATATTGGCAGAATAGGAAGAGCAGCAAAATCTTTTGTTATCCCGTCTTGTTCTTGTATTTTCCTAAGATGGTGACTCCACTTAAAGCCTTGTGGGCTAAGTTTTTGAGGCCTGATAAATGCCCTAAATTAGCTTCTTTTGTTGTGTTAAACTAAATATAAAAAACAGTGTGCAGCTCCTTTTAGATTCACTGAACTGATTAGTGTTATTATTGGATTTTATTGAAATGCACTTGCCAGTGATTGAGGCTTTGAGCCATGGTGTTACTGCTTTGTTGACATGTCTGTAGTTCTTTTTGCCAAGTGGTCGATGTCAGCTGGCAAAAATTCCCGAATCTCCAACGTTACCTGCTCATAGTTACAGTTTGAACACTGTGGGACGTGAATGTGGCACATCAGAATCACAAGTTGTTCTTCTTACACTTCTTCTTCGTTTTTGTTCAGATTAAACAAACAAAACACAATGTTAATGAGCTTTAGAGGTTCTGGTATGCACATTTTGTTATCTTTGGATAGAGCCAAGCTAGCTGTTTCCCCTACATCCAGTCTACAATATATGCTAGGCTAATGGACTTCTGGCCTTAGCTTCATATCTAGCATGCAGACATGAGTAGTGTCATTTATCTCATTTAATGCGTCACAAGAAAGCCAGCGAACTTATTTCCCAAAATGTTGGATACAGTTGGACTGGTTGAGTGAAGCATTGATGGTATGAAGTGGGTGGAACTGTCCTTTACTGTCCCAAATCATCCTTGCAATGTGGCAACAGCTTTTTGTCCTGCTGTTAGTGCTCCTCTGTGTATGTGTGTATGACACTAAACGCCCGCCCTGCCCTCTTCTCAGTGTTATCATAAGTTTCATAAAGGATGCGTTCACACTACTACTCTTTTATCAAACTGCTGTTTTGCTCTGTTACCCCTTCCACCAAAAGGACTTTTGAAGTTTTTGATGCCATTTCTTCACATAATCCAAGAGCAGTGTTGTGTGATTTTAAAGTGTTTTACTTGATTGCTTTTTGCTAATATCAGCTGCCTGCCTGGCGGCTTCATAGAAACAAAGAGGAGCAGTGTATGTGCTTAAAATGTGGTGGAGGCAGCACTTTTCTAAAATTTAAACAAAAGGATAAAGCAGAGTGGAGAGATGGGGGAATATTTCAGGTGGATGGCAGTTGGAGGGGGAGAAGATGACAGAATGAAGTAATTATGACTTATATCATCCCATGGGCCAGTGTGTATGTGTGTGTGTGTTGAGGGTGGAGGTTGGGGTTGGGAGGTTTTCTTTCCCCTGGGCTCTGACCCTGACTCTGCCGTTAAACCCAAACCCTCTATCACACGTCTGTGGTTAAAGCCCATAATGAGTGTGTGGGTGGGGGTCTGTCGGACTGGGACCCCCAAAGGCAGTTAGATGAGTGTGTATGTGTGACAGAGACCTCCAGAGACCACTAGAAGAGTGTGTGTGTGTATGTGTGTGAGTGAGACCCCAGAGTTCACCCCTGGTGATGAGCGTGTGTTATAACAACAGTGGTAGTGGTGACGGAGGGGGATTCAACACAAAGGATCCCAGCACATGCAGCCCTGACCTGCGACCTGGAGCGTCTACACGCACCCATCCGCTCCCTCCCTCCATCCTGCCGGCTCTTCTTCCTCCTCCTCCTCTCGTCTACCTCAATCCCCTCTTTTCCTCTCTGGGGATCATCCCTTGCTCAGATGGAGGTGTGGAGCAGCAGCTGGTTGTCTGCAAAGGAGGGAAGTGGAGGTGGCAGAGGGATGGATGAGTGGCAGAGGGAGGGAAGCACGGAAAAGAAAGAAAATTGATCTTATTTATGAGTTTTCTACGACCTTTGCCACAGATTTGTATTGTTGTCACATTTCTTTGACTTCAGCTTTCGATTTGGCAAATTAGTTATAGATTAATTACCATGAAATGCACTTCACACCTGAAGTGATAGTGTGTGTTTCGGAGTGAAAAATTGGAATTAGTGGAAAGAAAAACATCAGATTTGTCTGATCTGTTGAGAGTTTGAGTTTGATGAGATGGCTGTTTTCTCTGAAAACAAACTGAACCACGGGGAATGTGACAACTTTACCAACACATCCACTGATTTGGCCGAAAGCAAATCATCTATGGGTCTGAAAATGTTGCTAAAAGCTGCATCTTTGGATTGAGCCAAGCTGTTTACCCCTGCTTCCAGTATTTATTCTAAGCTAAGCTAATGATCTCCTGGCTGTAGTTTCATATTTACAGCCACTGATATGAGAGTGGTACCAGTCTTCTCATCAACTCTCAACAAGATAGCAAATAAATTCACTACCCAAAATGTCAAATTACTTCCCTCCTAAATGCGACACAATAAAATGCTGTTACTGCTACTGATATACAGGGTCATTACAGGCATCCAGTAGCTTTCTGGACCTACCAGTATCCCTGTTCACTCAACTCAATCATTTAATGGAGAGGAAAAGAAAAAAAATGAAAACCTCCCTATTTCTCTTATCTTCCACTTCTCTTGTCTTCTTGCCCATTGACTTGCAACTGGCAGCCCAAGGGTGTCTGTGATGTCCCCAAGGGAACCTGCTGCCAAACAGTGGTAAATGACCATCTGTCTCAACTCTGTGATCACCTGACCTGAAATTGTCTACCTTGACCTTTACCCCTCCACCCCCCACATGCCTGTTACCCTGCGAACACACACACACACACACACACACACACACACACACACACACACACACACACACACACCATATTGAACACATAAGTCCAACTATAACTAATTGTATACATAGTCAGTTTTCTCTTTGGCACATAGGGTTTTGGTCTGAATTTACCTGTTTGGTTTCTGGCACAAAACACTTTCTTAGTCAGTTCACCCAAATTAGAAAATAATATGTCTTTCTTACAGTTATCCTGCAATGCAAAGGCTTTAAAATATCCATCACTGTGACTTCTTCCACAATCCCGATACAAAGGAGGAGAATGGAATGGAAAAATCTGCTGCATTTATATAAATGTAGCAAATAACAAATACCAATATTGGTTATTGTGACAACAACAGAATTCAAAATGCTATGTAAATTGATGCATTAAAACACATATGCAATAATCATGTTTAGTTTCCTGGATTGAGACCTGACACTAAATAATAAATAATAAGTACTTTAGTTTTCATCTATAAAGAGCTGTATGCTTTCTCTGCATTATAACTGACTGACATCCAGTTATAAAAATAGTGTCTTTTGTGAAGAATATGAACTGTAAATACAGAAAACACGCAGAGGAAGTGGATGTTATTTTTCCCTGAGTATTGCCTGCAGGTCTTCCTCACAGGTTACATTTGGTCCTGATAACATCTGCTGAAAAGATAAGGCAGATGTGTTGCCTGAGAGACAAAATTCAGGAAAAAAGTGAAAAAGAATCCTCTGCTGTTTGTAAAGCTTATTGCAGAGAGTGCACAGTGATAACTGAGGGGAGCTCAGATCACCACATCAGACTGTCCAGCTGAAATGATACCCTTCAGAAGCACATTTTTATTTTTCAAATGTTCAAATGTGTTTGGAGCAGCACAAACAATATTCCCTTCGCTGCCATGGTGCTGGGGTGGAAGCATACGTTTATGAAGTGGAAGCTTGAGTACCTGGTAGTCATTACTTCATTATTACATGAGTACTCAGTACTCATGGGTCAGACCACACCCATGTTCATACTCGTTCTTCTTTTTCATCTCAGCTGCACACCTGTACAGTTTTGTGACTGCATCTTGCACAGCTGTGTCGTGACAAAAGCTGTCCACAGACAGACACAAACACCTGCCAAAGGACTCTAAACCACTATGTGGTAGTTCCTGTTACAGTGGGTGTCTCCAGGACCCCATTTTGCCATGATCACACACACACAAATACACACACACACACAGCTTCACAAGGTGAAAACAATGCCAATCTCAGTAAGAGAGAATCTGTTTTTGTGTTGTGAGTTGACCCTAATAAGAGCTTGTCTGCAAAACAAAGGTTGAAGGAAGTCAAAAGGGACAGACGTGTTCGGTTTCTGTCCATAATTTGCCTTTAGCAAACCGAATATTAAGTTGTAATATGTTTTATACCCAGTAAACAATAGGAACCACGTGAGCGTGTCCAAGTTTTAGTGGATGTTGCCACATGTGAGTAGAAATTTGTTTACTTTTTTATGAGCTCATGGAGGAGCTGAATGCTGTTATTTAGCAACTGCCTTTTTATATGCATGTGTCAGTTTTTCCGTTTTTCTCACATTCCAGTGAGTGGAGGTAACACAGCTGTACACTACCATTATAAAACCAAGAAGAACGCTGTGGTTGGTTCTGCTGGAAGTCTCCTCTGCTGCCTGGGCAATTGCTCTGTCCGCAACTCACGTTTCAAGCAGGGTGCCAAGGCAAACCAGACTGCTGCTCCAGACCTCACTCAGTCATGTTTCTCTCACTGTTTGTCCCCTTTTTCTGTCAATTGTGCAAGATGGCTTCATCATTTATTCCACTAGTTGGGTTCACTGGTTTGGTTTGTTTTTGCCCGACTTTGTTTGCATGTCGGTTGTTTTGAGCCGATCAGTCAATCTGTCAATGTGTGTAGCACACACACCAAAATCCATCAATAATCACAGTGTAAAAAAAAAACAAGGGGCTCAGTAAAAACAGGAACTGAGAATCTGTTTCAGTGTAAATATTTATTTCATATTAGTGCCTCCCTATTATATCAAGTGTTATATCAATATTTAGCTCAAAGTTAAGTAACATTCCCAAAACAATAGAAATAAATCTTGACAGTGTGTTTGATTTATCATGTGTCAGACGAACATCAACAACAAAACAGTATCCAGGAAAATCCTTCACAGAAAAGTTGAGAGAGCGATTACATAAATTCCAATAAGAAGTCAACAAACTGAATGATGTGTTATTTTTGAACTCCTGCTTCCTAAGAAGTTCCATAAATAGTTCTGTGAAGGAAAGTGCAAAGTGTTGATGAGGAGTGAGGCAACTGGTTGGATGAATGAAGCGGAAGACTTGAGAGAGTGGAGCCGTCAGCAGTGATGGACTACCTGTATCCAGGCCCGGCCTTTCTCCAACAGAAGCCCCACAGCCTCTGAATAGCAGGAAACCAGCTGTATAAATAGCTCTATGGTCTTATGCCTGATGGAGAGAGCTGATAAAAACAACACAAATCAACATATATGGTCAAGGTGAGGAGGAAATGATAATTAGCCAGGAAAGAAACTAACTGGACATTGAACTCTGTGCTTGTTTTAATTCACCGGTCTCTCTGGTTGGGGCTGGAGCCAATCCCTGCTGACACTGAGCGAGAGGCAGAGTACAACAGGAACAGGTCGGGCAGCATAGAGACGACCAATTACACTCACATTTATCCCTACGGACAATTTAGTGTCACCAGTTAACCTACATGTCTTTGGACTGTGGGAGGAAGTTGGAGTACCCAGAGGTCACTCATGCAGGCACACGCAGAACATGCAGACTCCACAGTTTGAACCCAGATCCTTCTTTGCAGTGAGGCAACAGTGCAAAACACCAACCTCTTGTTTATACGAAGTTAATTCCAAAAGACTGGGGAGAAAAAATAGAAGCTCCTGCTTTACAGATATGGAAAGAATTGACAAAATATTATTTTACCACAGAAAAGACAATGTCTGAAGATACTAAAATAAAGATGTAAGGAAGTACATTTACGATGTACTATAAAAAACTTATGGCAGAGCTGAGAGGGGGGATTCCTATGGGCAACACAGGATAGAGAACAAACGTGGGTGTGGGTGTGTGTGGGTGAGGATGTGTTTATGTGTGTACATGTATGTGGAGGATAGTGAACACAAAAAAAGGTGACGAGGAGGTGGGACTTGTCATTTGCTTTTTCACAGAAATTCTGACTTATAAGATCTGATTTTAACTCCACAGGAAGTACCTGTCTGTAGATGACCTATATGATTACATTAACAAGGAACAAAAATTTGCCCACACAGTTTGGGAAGGAAACAAAGAGTCGGGAAGGGGACGGAGGGCACGTCACAAGTAAACATGACATGGGCAGTTGAGGCGGGATTTTTGTAGAATGTGACTCAAATGACTGATAACACAGCGGTGCTGTCCCTGCTTGTTGCATGTGTTGACTGGCTGTAAGGAATTTCAGGTGGCCTCTTCAAATGAATTTCCAGGGAACGTTGTATGTTGTAAAGAAGAACTCTCAGAGCGAAAGGTGTCTTTACTTGACTGGCTTCTCAGTTTTTGCAGTCAAGTCAACCCAGTTTTATTTATATAGTGCCAAATCAAGAGAGACCTTATCTCAGGGCACTTTTCATATAGGGCAGGTCTAGACTGTTCTCTCTTTAATATTTACAGAGACTCAAGATTGAGCAAGCAATACCAGGTGACAGTGGTGTGAAAAACTCCCCTTTAGCAATGGATAAAATGACAATGTGTAATCTTAAAGGTGTTGCTTAAACCCACAGAAAATTATCACCCAGATTTGGGAGTTCCTCTTAGCTCCCTGATGTGTGTTCAGCCGTGCTCTTGGTAGGGCTATAGTCTGTGACAACTCACAATAAGATGGGTCGCAATGAAATGTGGGTCAAATATTCATGTGCCCCTCAGGATGAACTCTGATCCCCTGAGTTAATATGATCATCAGTAAGTTGGCTACATTTTAAAGCAAACATGTTGTCTGCTAAAATTGTGTTACATAGTGTTTTCCTCCCTTCCTCTCCTCAGTCCTCTATCTGTGTTTTACCCAAGAAGCCACAAAAATGTGTACCAGTGTCCTCTTTGCTAGAAGCAAGGAGACTACTACATCCTGGTTCTTCATTTGCTGGGCCACAAAAACAACATAAAGGACCAGTGTGTAGGATTTAGGGGGATGTTGGCAGAAATGGAATACAATATTCATGATTATGTTTTCATTATGTTTTCATGTGTCCAATCACCTGAAACCAAGAATTGTTGTGTTTGTCGTCAGTTTAGAATGAGCCCTTCATATATAGGGAGCAGGTCCTCTTCTACAGAGCCCATGTTGCACCATCATGTTGTTTCAATAGCCCTCAGTCCACAGTGACTGGCCCCTCTGTGCCTCCTGCTGTCCCTGGTCCGAAAGCCAACAAAATGAAGTCTGCACTGGCGTCCCCAGACTTCATAAAGAGACTCTACCTCATTATTGCCCCTGCCCCGGGGTAGGGGCAGTAAAACTCCAAATGTCTTGTGTTGCTGTGTAGTTAATAATTGTTAGCTGACAATTTGACCATAACAGCTTCATAAAGTGATGATATGTCAGTGTTGTACTTACAGTTTGTTTCCACTGCCCTCGGGTTTCCAAGAACTCAGTTAATGCAGAATCCCACTGGAAGAAAAACATTACTGAGGAACTAGAGTCCTCTTTGAAGGAAACGGGAAGACCACTCTAAAAAGTGTAGCTCACCAACTCACCTACATGAATGATGCATCATATACCATAGGCAATTTCTCATCTGCTCTACCACCAGTTTTACTGTATGTTATGCCCTGTGTGACCAAAAACAGCCACAGCAACTGATGACGTTGTGTCTTTGAGGGCCCCCTGAACGATTTCCTCCTCTCTGAAGTCCAGTGGTTCAACCAAGGGTCAGAGTCTGAGCCCTTCTGAGCTTCCTTCTCCTTAACTGGAAGTCATTGAAAGGACAATCATCTAGCAATGGTGGAGCTATGAGTCAGCTTGCTGTTTTAGTGAAGAATGGAAGAGGGGAAGGGAAATAGCTCTGTTTATGACTGTAATTATGAGCTTTATGGCAACGAAGCTGAACATTAATTGATAAACAAATAAACAAAATGCTCAGAGCAGGTTTGGTTTATGAATACTTGAACTCTGAGAGTTTGTGCTTCATAAAGGTGTGTGTTTTGATGCCCGGGGTTCAGGTAGCAGATAAAAGAGATGCGACAGTTATGTAACCGGAAAAATGAGGACCTGCCAACCCTGCCCAAGTTAGAAGGAAGTGCACGTCCCTGCTCCAGACTTGCTAAATAAAGGTACAATCTCACAGCCAGACACTGCAGCTTTTGTTTTGTGACGCACAGGGTAAGAAAAGAAGCCTTTGCCATGTCTGATTTCAAACTTTCTCTCAACACTCCTTGTTCTGTTGCTGCTTCAGATAGATGATGATTTCATTTTAATTTGTTTCACCACAGACAATATTCATTCATATTGAACACGCTTTGCCAACTAGTTTTTTTCATTCTTTCACTCTTTATGGCTGATTTGGATTAAATACAGGTTTTGTGTTTCCAGATATCTGACAATAATTTTGTGTGTTTTGTAGTGTGTCACACTAATATTCTACTAAACAAGGTGATGACACACTAAAATGATAACTTCATTTCCAAACATAGAACATCTGTGTTTCTATTGGCCAACTGTGCACATTCATCAAAGTTGTGTAGGGCCCGCTGCATTGGCACCCCCACTGTGCCTGTGCAGTGGTCTCATTGAGATGAATGAGGGGGCAGAGTTTATTTCACACATCGCTGTTGTCTGTCTGAGCACTGACACTGAAGGGCTGGAGAGGAACAAGCAGTTTGGGAAATGGGCTTGTGTGTTTGTGCATTCAGGAAAGTGAAGGTGGTGGGAGGGCATGTGCTTTGAACGTTAAACTATGTCTTTTTTACCAACCTTACCCTCCTGACCCCCGACTCTTTACCAAACACAGAGTGGTGGGCTGCAGCAAGCAATGTAAACCAACTCTAAAAAGTGCAGTTTGATTGTAATAAGTGATGTTTGGTGGCTGGATGTGTGTCAAATTCACCAGTACAAACAAGACATACAGAAAAGGATCATTTACACGGTGTGAGTCATTTGCTGACAGGCGAGAGCACACTTTGATTGCCAGATTTTTTTTTACCACAGTTTGGTGTAATCTTCTTTCCATCCTAACAAGTACACTGGGCTCCAGGAAAGGAAAGGTGATACTGTACCTCGGATACTGCCTATGAAGTGTGATAGTCTTTCTTTTTCTCCTCCCACATTGTTTTTCCTGCCTTATATGTACTTGTTTTCTGAAGATAAATGGTTAGATGTGGACAGGGTTATAGGCCACAGGTTGCAAGTTTTCTTTTTCAGTTCACATTAACCGAACAAAATCCTGTTTTTCACATGAACACATTTCTGTTAAATCCGTAGAAACCAAGCATTCACCGCCAAATGCTCACAGTTATAAAATGATTGTGCTAGGATCGCCTCACGTACAGCTCTTAGCAGCTCTTTGATGTGTAAGTATACTCATTAAATCAATCTCACTCTTATCGGCACTTATCCAGACATTTAGCCTCTCTTCTTTAACTCAAAGCTGAACGTGTAGAAAAATAACACTTGGGTTTCTGAGGAACAGAGGACAATGATTGTCCTCGTGGGAACAGTAAGTGCGTTAAGTGTTGCATCCTCCTCTGCAAGCACGTGGAGAAAGAGGGGGAAGAACACGCTGCTCTCCTCAGAGCTGAGGTCATCCTGAATTAGTTAATTAAAGCAGGTTGTTGCCAAAACATTAGATCATCCCCCAACTTGTTTTGTCATTAGCTGAGCCCAAGCCCCTCCACTGGCCCCTTCTCTTGGAGAGGGAGAACATGAAGGAGGCAGATGGAGTTCAGCTATTACCTTAACAACTTTTCCTGCTCACCATTCAGCTCTAGATTTTTGGTTTGTTTTATTGTGGGCTGCATATCCTAATCTGTTTTCCCTCATTAGAGGGCCTACAGTAATCTTGTGATAAGTCAGTTTTATCCCTTATTGGTTTATTAAGTTAAGCATATTATCCCTTCACATATAAGAATATTATGGTGCAAATTGTGTACGATTGTAGGAGTAACATAGAAGATTTGATGGGTCTGATAGGATTAACAGACCTAACAGACTTTACACACAGTTCACTTCATTCACAATGTCTGTAAACACACACACACACACACACACACACACACACACACACACACACACACACACACACACACACACACACACACACAATGTCATTCCACATAATACTTTTTTTTAAATTAGATCTTTATTTTCACATTTAGCACACAAAAGCAGTTTTGTAGTTGTTATGAGCATTTCATAACAAAGTGATTCAAACAATTCCATCTTAACTAGAAATATAACACTCATACAGCAGAATGAAATTATAACGATACATATACAAACATATTTTTTTTCTTCAGAAATTGTGTTGATCCAGTTCCACAGAGCCTATTAGAGTAAACAGTTATAATCCTGAGGGATCGTCTCACTAAACAAAAGTATGTTCAACGTTCGCTGTTGGTTCGCTGGTATTGTCAGTTTGTATCGCGATTCCATTCTTTTATTCTCGCGAGAACTGGTTACCAAGGTACCGGGCACGCAGCGTCCTCCAAAATTGTAAATGGCCCAGGCTGACCAATGAGGGGAACCCTGGCCGTACCAAAATGGGGGATCATTTTAGGGGTGCCCTGAATGTCTCTCAAATATAAACTATTACGAAAAAGGAATTCAGCATTTTTAAAATCATTGAATCGACGGTTGCGGAAAAACATTAATCTAGTCACTTTATAAAGGCTGTAGTACGTTTCAAATGTGTACATTACACTGACCTATTTGTAACACTGTTGTTGGGGTTGGCGTATGGTATCATCCGCGCCAGCATTGAAAGTTTTTGTGAAAGTGGAGACATCTGCGTGTTGTTAACGAGAGTTAGCCAAACTCTAACGTTTGCTGGTACGCTGAGATACCTGCTTACACACACCGTACACAAAAACTGAATTCACCGCCCTCGCTGGTCTGTAGGAAAGAGCCGTGGACACGCGTGAGTAGGTCTTGTTTCTTTTTCTTTCTTCTTTTTTTAAAATGAAAATAATCATGTGGAATCATAAATGTGGCGTACCTGTGTGAAGAATCTGTTTGCATAGTGGCCGTTACTTTACGTGAATGAGAAGAAAAAAATGAAAGCAAAGTTTCGACTTTACTTCACGGTCCATTGCAACTGGTTATAACAAATCTATTAATATTTCTTATAAAATTTGTTCACGTTTCCTTTGACACTGTGTTAATTTGGCTTTTAAAGGTAGTGTTCTCTCCATTCAGCAGCTGAGGAAATCATCTGTATTATCGTTGTTCATCGTGTATCGTTGTTCCCCTACTGGGTCTGTAATCCGTCTGAGACCACCTCAGTTCGTTATCTGCACAGAGGATCTTACTGTGAAGGTGATATTGGGAAATGAGGCCTGTTTTAGCTGGAGTCTCTTGATTCCCAGAACTGTGTAAAAAATTGTGAGGTAACATGATGCCTGTTGCATAAAAAGAGGAAGTCCACTTGAGTATTAGAGGATATGAGTCTAGTCTTGTTTAATTTTCACACAAGGCTTCATGCTGCTTGGCTGTTGAGGTATTTACATCCAGGATTTCGCTGGAGGGAGGAGAGCAGTTCCTTTTTCTCCATCAGAGCAGGAAGTTAAGGCCTGAAACGTGCTGCTGTTGAATCAGATGTCCTTTCCTGTATTGGCGTGGTTGCCTTCTCTCTGAATCAGAAGGTTTAGCCTGGAGTCAGCTTAAAAATCCATGTTTTGAGCAGATGACTACACAGGGTGATATTTCTTGTGCGTAAAATTACTGGATGCTGTAGGAAATTGTTTGTCCTCTTCTCCTTTTTGCTTTGAGGTCAAAGGTCAGCCTCACCTATAGAAACTTAGCTGATTAATCCAACTGAATTTCCATCTTTGTTTTGTTTCGCCATGCCTCCTTGGTTCAAAGACATTCTGTTGAACCTAGCCCCTCTTGACCCCTTAAAATTAGAGATTAATTGATACTGTTACTGTTTTTGTATTTTTTACTTAACTTTTTTAGATTGTAAATATTTTTACACTTTATCCTTTTTTCCTGTTTTTCTTGTGAGCCGCCTAACAAGTAAATTTTCCCGCTGTGGGATCAATAAAGGCTTATCTTGTCTTATCTCATCTTATCTTATACAACTTTTTTTGTCCCAATACCCATAGTGATACCTTGCCTTTGGGTATTATACTGATCTGATAGCAGTGTTTAATTTAATAAGTAATAATTAATTTAATAAGCTTAATAAGGAACAGATTGAGATCTTACTTTTATGTGTAAGACAACATCATCATAATTTTGTAAAACTGGATGTAAAAAATAAATACATATGTATTAATTTACTGAATGGTTATTTATTATTAAAATAATAGAATCATGCACCAGCAACTGAAAAATAACAGGACTTACAATTTAAGTGTAAACCTTTTAATTTAGCAATAAAATGGTAAATTATTACAATTTCAGTATAAAACAATGCAACTGCCTCAAAGGAGAACAACATGCAAACATTAAATCACAAGGAAGCAAACAAATGTATTCACAGTTCACACAAGCAGTATAAACAAATAACTTTATGAACATTCAAAATAAACCGTTTTTAGCTGTAATGTCTTCTGGTAAAATGCACAGGTCTATATCTGCGTAGTACACACATGTAGATAAAGTGAATAAATTGTCACTATCGTCACTGATACCCGATCCAACTATTTGAGTCATTATTGGATCAATAACTGATATCAGAATTGTATTGGTACATTCCTACTTAATAACAGACTGTGGCATGTGAGAAAAGCAGACTAGCCAAAGTATGGTGGTTTAATAACTGGCTCATACTCACCAAAGAGTGCAACTGACTTGCAAAAAGTGTTCACCTTGGGCAACAGCAACGAACACACCAGCTTGTAATTTCCATTCTTAATCATTTGCAGGCCAGGAATGTGCATCCTGCAGTCTAGAAAAGTCAGTTCACACAGCTTGGAGTCCTCTTTTATGGGCCCCTCTGCGAGTGAGTATTCATCTCGGGAAAAACAAGAACAACAATCGACTGATGGTGGCTGGAACTCTGACTCTGTTTCTAAAGTTTAAATGGACAAAACATACAATTTTTCAAATGTTAATAACAGTTCATGATGGGGTGCGTTTAGCAGTGGTGCAGAACTGCCTACTGGTATTCACATCAGTCTTTTGAAGAATCTGCAGTGACTTTGTTTCCTTCATTTAGACAAGAGGAAACATCAAATGGGAGGAAATGTATAGGCTGGTGATGTCTGGAAAGAAGCTTATTGGGGTTTTAAGTTCGTACCCACCACAGGACAGAGGCTTACCACAACCCACTAGTGTTGGGGGTTGTGGGCGTACTTTTACATCAGTGGTATCAAAGCAGGAGATGAACTCAAGCTTATGTAATGCACTTGGAAGATGTTGGCTGATTATATTCCACTTGCAAGAGAGCCTTTTGTTCAGGTGCTGAAATTGGCTTGATCAGCAGGTTTGCAGAGCTGGTGGGCAAAATAATTTTAAAGTCATACTGAAATACTGCCGATAAATCATAAAGTGAAAGAAGAATTTTAACGAAATGGGAACTTATAAAGTGTAATCTCTTCATTTTGAATTTATTTAAATTTCTTTTTGATTGAGTAAAATCACCAGTTATGGAAACTGTGCATGTAAAAAAGGATGCTTTCTCAGTATCAGCAGTCAGCGTCCTTTCCTGTTTCCTGACAGTTTTTTTCCCAAGTTGCCTCCACCTCTTGAGATGTGTTCACCCTGTTTTCAGTTCATTCAGAGCACACAGAACTAGAGCTGAAAAAATAAATCCATTATCATCTATTTGGATCATTTGAATCATTTTCAGTTGTGATTGTTCCAGCTTTTCCAGTGTGAGCAATCATCAGATGAAAAGGTCTAATTGATTAATTAAGAAAATGGACAGTTGGACCGAGCATGTGCTGTGGACTTTACCTTGTGGATTATATGTAATAGTTCACTTCTTAGCAACTACCAAAGACTCTAATGAGGTAATATTTTTACGTTTGTGTTCAGAAAGGAGAAAGTCAGATTTAAATAAACACATAGTTAGAATAATGAGATGTGTGCTTGCACTGCTGTGTATGCAGTGTACTGTAGATTGTGAAACTATTCTCCAGAAAGTCACCATGTCTGAGGTTTGGTTCATGAGGTTTGCTCTCTCAGAGGGACTTCTTTTTTCCTCTGTCCATCCTGTTGTTTACTTTTCAGTATTTTGGTCTTAGTGGTGGTGATGCATTGTGAATTTAGCTGGCCTGGGGAAAAAAACGAGGGAATCCTCTCTAATTGAGGACTATGGTAGATGGCAGATGTCCGTGGTGGTAATATTACAGTTTGAGCTCAACATAGCTGCCACACAGACAGACAGGCACACTGGAACATTTAATGTCGACTGTTACATCAGCCTGCTGTGATGGCATGTATAATAGGCTAACTAACCACTGCAGCTAATGCTGGTGATATTCTCTGTTTCCTCTCTGCTCATCCACAATGTCTATATGACAGCAAGCCTGTGATTAGCAGGAAAATATATTTTTCCTACCAAACCTACATACCATCCATCACAATGAATAGTCAGCAAATAATAGTGTGGCCTGGGGTAGATTATGCTCCACTGGCTGTGGCCTATAATATTCTAGCCAGCATCATTGTTGCAGAACAGGACAGGATTTTGTTATGACTGTTGGTCTTCTATGCAGAGTGCAGACTTAGCACTTTTAGATTTTACACATCTGAATGCATGTTTTTCTGAAGAGACGACAGTGAGGGCCATTCCACTTCAGTTTTCCCAGGTTCAGCGTGGGGAGAGTTTGTCTGAAGTGTTGTCACAGTAAAAACACTCTGCCCTTGTTGCAGAAATAAGTGTTAGTCACCTTGTTACAGGGACTGACTCAGACGCTGCGTGACTTAAATGCTTTTCTGTCTCTGTGCCTCTTCCTGTCTCTGTCTCTCTCTCTCTGTTAAGCTGTCACCAGTTCTGTGGGGCTACCTGTGTTTGGCCCTTATCTTGATGCTGACGCAGCTTTGTGTGCAATTTATCTGCACTGCCATGTGACGATGAGGTCATAGTATGTTGCCATCCTTTTTCAGACCAGGCAAAGTAATCTGCTCCACTTGGCCTGAGTATACAGCACAACCACAACCACACACACACACAGGGCCACGGATACAGTCTGGCATTATACAACACTGTTCCAAGCAGTCAGTCATTTAGCATGAGTGAAGCTGATTGTGAAGATACATGGGTGTCTCGTCTTCTCCCGCTGTATTTCTGACAGAGCAGCTGAGTAAAGCACATTTCTTGCCCACAGTGACTGAGTGAAACTCTGGGACTTGTATTATTAAGATGTTCTTATGTTACTGGCAGTCACTGATCACCTGTTTTGTATGTACAATCTTGACCTTTAAAGTAACTAGTAACTACAGCTGCCAAAGAAATGTAGCTTAGTAAAAAGTACAGTATTTCTCTCTGATGAGCAAGGATAAAGTAGAATAAACTTGAATTACTCAAATAAAGCACAGGAATGGATCAGCAACATAGTCTAAACTAAAGTAGCATGATTAAATACCAGCTTTCATTGATAGTTTCAGTGTGGCCAGCATTACAAACTTGTGGAGCGATGCCTCACTTGAGAGGCCTTTGCCTTCTTGCTAGTTTCACAGTCCTCTTAAGCCCTCTCTGGCCCCAATATCCTAGACAGTAGTAATCATGTGGCCGGAGTTCCCCTCAGTCATTGGCCCTTGGGTGCTCCCAGTTTGGACGAATCTCCCCATGAGGAATGAGGTCAGTGTGACTCCTTGTCTTGGCAATCTGTGTCTCTGTTTCTGCTGCTGGACTCTGGGGGTCAGCAGCTGAGAACTCACATGCAGATTCCTCACACATGACAACAGCCCACACAGATTGAGTCATTGATCATAACTGGATCGGAGGCTGGGAACCAGACAGTTAAAACTGAATCAACGGTGACCACGCGAATACAGTATCTGGTCTGATGAGTTTGTGTGTGTGTGTCTTTGATACGTCACAAAGTGTGTGCTCTTCAGTTTGTCTTCATGAATCCCTACACACCCACGCTGTGTGAGCTCGGAAGAGCATTTGCAAGTGGGTGTGTTTACTCATGTATTTTTGGAGGATCTCCTTTGTCAACCATCTGCCCCATCCCTCCAAGACAAATGACAGCAGTCTGGATGCCAACCGTTGTTGGCCTGTTGTTAGCGCCTCTGACTGTTTAGAGGTTGCTATTTAGTAGGTATGGATCATGATTTTGGAATAGTCATTAAATGATAAAAAACTGAATAGTTTATGTGACTAATTCTTGTCTTAAAAAAATAAATTCTCACTTGTTTCACGTGGTAGTAAGCAACACGTTACAGTTACCAGACGGTGTGGAGGGGGGTCTTTTTGAAGAATGGTCAAATAGTTCTCAGGAAATATCGAATAGTATTTCTACTTGAAATACCCATCCCTGCTATTTAGCAGCATGCTTCAAGTTAACCATTGTTCACCCTGCCCCCTCCACAGTAGACCCACTGACCTATTAACCAGAGAGCTCAAACACACAGTTTTTTACATGTCTGTGTGTTATAGATCCCTGTTGTTGGGATCACTGTTACAATACTATCTTTATTTAGCTGCAAACGGTCTGCAGAGTTACACGTGAGGGTATCACAGTCCCTGTGAACTCAGAGGAAAAGGTCAAAGCATGTTATCTGTAGATTCAACTGATTCGTTCTTCAATGAAACTAACAAACTCTGATGAAAGCAGCATGTGTTTGACTTAATATGTAAAAAAAAAAAAAAAATTAGTTTAGTTGTTTACCTTCAACACAACAAAATTAAGTTGTTACACATTCCTGTTGAAAGTTTGAAATACATTTTTAGAGAAAGATGATTTTAATGAAATATACAGTGGTGGGAAAAAAGTTTTCGGACACCCCATGCATTTGTGATATATTGCATTAACGATCACTCTTAAGTTGCAGTTTGTTTTTGTACAGTCACAGCCACAATACTAAACCAATCCTAAAATCAGCCATTAAAAACTTCAAATAAGAAATGTTGAGTATTGTGGTACCGCTGACCCACTAATGAAGATCATCCTTTTTATTGAAGACAGTTTTTGTTGGGGTGCCTTGTGTCTATATAAATCCAGCACATTGAAAGTTGTTCAGATCAAAAATGGCTAAAACAAGGAACTTAACACAAGAAACACGTCTAAAGATAAAGATTCTCAGCCAGGAAGG
>JBBMJY010000012.1:2601189-2637474 GCA_037833715.1 Toxotes lorentzi | reverse complement strand
TTTTTCAATGTGGAAACCAAAGAATTTGGAAGAATTAAAAGCAGTAATTGAAGAAGAATGGGAGAAGATTCCCCCTCTACAGTGTGAAAGGCTCGTGGAGAACATGCCGGCCAGGATTAAAGCTCTACTGCATGCTAATGGCAGGAGTACTAAATATTAATGTTGTTATGTGATGGTTTGTTTATTTTTTGTTCAGTTTTGAACACATTCTTTGCTATTTGTTAACTTTTATACCGACAGTGTTGAGAATTAACACCATCAACAATTTAGTTTAGCTGTTTTTTTCTTAACAATAAACAAAAGAAATCATTTGTTTTGTTTGTGTCTGTCTGATGCAGCCACAGCTTGTGAAACACAAAAAAAGATTTTTCTGCAAATATTTCATGATAATATTTGAGATTGTGTAAAATTTTAAAGGTGTCTGAAAACTTTTTTCCACCACTGTACACATGAAGTTCAGTTTACCTTTCACAAGCAGTAACACTGTTTTTACCAGATAAGCATCTGGTAAAGTGTTGATTTTCAAGAAAAGTATGGGCCATACTCTCTCATCCAGGTTTTCAGATATGAAAATTAGCTGCTTTTCTTTCTTATGTGACTCTAAATCAAATATCTTTGGGTTTTAGATTTGTTGGTCAGACAAAACAAGCAATTTCATTTTTTTTTCCTTGGGCTCTGGGAAATGGAGGAAGATGTTCCACATCACATAAACTGAAGTGATTAATTGAGAATATAGCTGATTAATTGATAATGAAAATAATTGCAGACCTGATTATGGCAACTGCCGAATGTTTTTTGGGGGTGTGGTTGAAATCTCTATCTGCTGATCAAGTTCTGTTGTTTCATTGTTTGTATCATCATATTATCTAACCCTAATACAAGATATGATCCTGTGTTGTGTTTATGAGTGTTTATGAAGACGTAAATGTAGTGTACCTCACTGTGCCAAGAACCTCTGCTGAGGTAGTTCAAGATAAGATGTCCCTCCATGGTTTGAAGAGGGTATCGAGTTCATTCAGAGGACCAGCTGGGAAACGAATGTCACTGCTCTCTTTAAAATATTAATACACCTTAATTGCAATGAACACAGATATTTCTGTGCTTTGGGGCCATTTGGTTTGATTGTTTCTTATATTTATTTCTTTTCAAAGTGGGTCAGGGGCTTTGAAACACGTCACGTGTTGCCCTGAAGAACTCTTAATATTTAAACGAAGCCAAAATATTTGCTCTGTCTGTTTGCAGCACGACTGAGTACATGAAAGGCAACATGCATTTAGTGAGAGAGCAGCCCGGACCGATAACAAGTCCCTCTAGAAATTTGAATTTCAACTGCCACGTCTTATCATTCATGAAATAATCCCATTCACATGGCCAAATTCAAACCAGAGCAGACAGGTTTTTAGACCACAGGCACGCAACTGCTGTCTGTCACCTGTGTCATTGCAGAGGTACTTTCTGAGGTGTTTTGTTCATTTTATATGTCATTCTCAAGACTCAGCTCAGTCAGATTTTCTCAGCCGATTGATTCCAGTTTGGTTCAGCTTGATATCTGCGCCACTACAGGATGCAGGGTGATGGCGACGGGGCGTGCTCGGGCATGCCAGTGTGTAATGTGAGCAGTAATGTGAGATGTTAGCTTGGTGTGTGCCTGTGTTTGTGGAATGTTTGTGTGTGTGTGTGTGTGTGTGTGTGTGTGGGTGACAGAGCTTATGATTTTGGTATGAGAGCTGCAGTAACTTTACACGCCTCACCTTCTGTTTGAGGCCACTATAAAAAGACATCTCTAGCTGATGATTTAAAAATGGGAATTGTGAATAGAGCTAATGGTGTGTGTTTAGTAAACATCCAGCAGTGTCAATATAGTCGTCATTGTGTGGGTGAATGAGCATATGACTGTGCATCATGGATCACTGAGTATTTGGCAAAATGAGAAGGCAGCACTCACTAATACTCTTAATCCACCTGTCTCCTCTGTGTCTCCGAGCGAAGGTGTGTGTTCTCATGGAGATGCGTTACCACTGCCGGAGGGGTGGCAAGGATGCTCACAGGGTATTATGTTGAAAATATTTCCCCCTGGCACAGAGATTGTGTTGCTGTCACAAGATGTGAGAAGGACCGACCAGAGGGGAGGAAGAGAGGTGAAGAGAGGAATGACTCAAAAGGTGAAAAAGAGATATTTGGGGGGGGGGGTGCTTGCTGTATGTTTTGGACACAGAGCAGCCACTTGCTTTTCCTCTACAGTGAGGAGCCTGAGTGGACGTCCGCTCCCTGAAGTGGTCAGGAGAGTGGCTGACCACTTCATGCGTGTGTGTTTGTCAGACTGTGGGTGTGGGTGCTTGATTCTGTGTGTGTCAGTTTGTATACATGTGTTTTAGTGTGTGTGTCCCACAAGCTGGTGTGGCGCACCCCGCCCTGCTGACTCCTTTAAATAAGCACCACTGTGTATGCTTGGACTTTAAGAAGGAAGGACGGCTCTGCCATGGTGTGCAGGAGGAGAAATGAACTACTGTTAGCAATGGAGAAAGTGAATTCACTGATCTTGTCTTGTCGTAGAGGGGAAACCCACCTAAACTCAGTCAGTTATCAGCATTTATCCACTTTCTTACGCTGACATTAATGTTTTCTATGGTTATATGAATAGTCTTATTCATAAGAAGTTGTGTCAAACTTTACAAAGATAGGAGCAAATAATTAAAAAACACTTTCAGACATGCGCTGCATTTACAGGTCATTCAGACAGTAGTAAAACCCCTTTCACATTTTGCTATGCTGTGGCTCTCATAATGTATCTAGTCATACTGTTTTCATAGGAATAAGTGTTAAACTACTCTTTCCCAGGAAAAGTCCTCATATGACAAAAAACATGCATAAGGAGTATAAAGAGAAGAATGAATTTCACTGATCGAATCAATAGAAAAAAAATCTTCACAGTACCGTTCACACAGTTTAATTGATAGTTAATCTCTGATATGTGTCTGCATTGATAGTTTTTGTCATGATGATCACTGGTGATACTTTACCCACTTTTCATGTACCACTACATCGGCAGGTTTGAAAAATAAGAAATAAAAAAAAAGAATCATTGTTTCCATTTCCTGCATTACTGGTACCACTGCCATAGGTAGTGGAAATGGCACTTCAAAAGAAAGACAGGCTAATGAGAGAGTCAGTAAGATCATGTGATTACAAGAAAAAGCTCTTGCTTCCTGCTCTCCCGACCCTCTTCCTGCTTGTAGACAGAGGGGGGTGGAGTCCTGCTCAGCAGTGGGAGGAGAAGGAGGAGAGCACATTAGCCTAAGCAGCAGAGAGACGCTCAGGTTAGTGTTTACTTGGCTCGCTCACACACAGGAACACACCACACACATACCGGCACACTGGTGCTTGTGCCAGCTGAAAGCAGCCGTACACACTCAGAGCTTCTACCTGCTTCTTCCAGTGCAGCTCCTGTATTCCAGAGATCCAGTTACGGGATCTGACTCCATGTACACATCATGTAAGTAAACTTTACCGTCTGTCCTGTTTGAACAGATCAGTGTGTAGACATGAGGTTGTGTCTGCGTATTTAAAAGGCGGGAAGATACTTGAGAGTATCGACAGCAAACTTTGGATTTGAGAGTGATGTTTTGACTTAATTATTTTCTCAGTATGTCTTTAATGACTTTGACATACTGAGATGACATTTCTTTACATGTTAAGACTTTCAGTCCTTTGTTGCAACTAACATCTTAAACATAGGATGACAGCAAGACGACAAGCAGGAGTGTTTACTGTGACATTTGTGGACACCAATACAGAGCAAGTGAAAACCTCCATTATAATAGAGGAAGCTATTGTCTCTTTCTGTGTCCCTGCCTGTGCTTCCTTGTCCTTGAGATGGCATGCCAAATCTAAAAATACTGGTCTTGATTATAACATTTGGCAGCTCTGCTCCAGGACTATTTTCATTCTCTCAGCCCTCTCAGCTGTAACAGGGTGAGAGGCTGTGTGGCAGGCTGGCAGGGTGCATGTACTGTACCTCTGACAAGTTTGATGCTGATGTTTTATTTCCAGCAGAAAAGGAAAGTGTTTCAGAGCGTTATCGTGTCTTTGGATTATCTCACTGACTGTGTTTGATAAGGGTCAAAGATCTAACAAAGTTTGATGAACCATGCAGGTTTTACTTGCATTTTTAAGGCTGTGTGTGTTTGGGAGAGAAAGACATGCTGAGGGATTATCACATCAGTCAGTTGGCTAAAACAAACAGAAACTCACCTTTTCATGGCCACTTTAACAGACTCAGCACCTCTCCGTCAGTGGAGAGGTAATCAGGGACTATAAAGGGTTAATGTTTGAAGAATGAGTCCTGTGTATGACTGTGTTTGTACTTGTGAGTGCAGCCAACTGTGTGTGTGTGTGTGTGTGTGAATCCAAGCCAACACTGAGGCCTAGCCATTGAGGCGACTCCACACTGACCACTCTCCCTCCCAACTCTGTGTGTGCGTGTGTGTGTGCATGTGTGTGTGTGTGTGTGGGCAGCAGTATGTGATTGTGTCCGGAATGTGTCTGGAATGTGTTCATCACCACGTTGAAGGTGGGGGTATCTTCTATCACCGCACATTATTGTTTGCCTTCAGGCTCCACTCTCGCAGCATAGAGCTGTGCGTACGTGTGCGTGTGACCGTTGACCGTTGTGTGTTTCATGCAGTTGTGTGTCTTTTAGTGTGCTGCTGGCATGTAACTGAATTAGTATTCATAAGTGCGCTTGTGTCTGCATGAGCTCATATGTCCCCAGGTGTGTGTGTGTGTGTGTGTGTGTGTGTGTGTTTGTGTGTGCGTGCGTGCGTGCGTGCGTGCATGCGTGCGTGCGTTACCTAACAGATTAGCTCCAGCTGAGCAAGAGTTGCCTCCAACCATTGATCTAAACACATTTAAACATACACTGATTTTCCAAAATCCAGATCTGCAGATCAGTTTGGGGAGTATCATAACAGTTTCTATAATCAGCAGAAGTTCTTTGCTGGATCAGTTATTTCACCCTCTGGAGGCTCAGCAGTGCCAGAATCTCTACGGGCATTGTAAATCTGAGTGGTTGTAATCCTGCATGCTAATTATCCAGTGGAGAAAGAATAGTCACCCAACATCTCATAAATATTATAGCTGAATTAAAACAGACTTAGCAGGATCTTTTTCCTCACCTAAACCCGAAAGCTGGCCTGCCGTCCTTTTTGTGTTGTAATCATTTTGTAAAAGTTAGGGCTGACCCAAATGCCTCGGCTTGTACTGTTGCCATGGTAATCAACATCGAAATCAAAATGTGAAGGCTGCTTTTTAAAAATGTATTATTTTTTTTATATGCGTTACCACAAAAATCCCAAATAGCCTATGAAACAGGAAATAGTAACCCAGCATTATTCATTATGCATCAACATTAATTATTAGTCAATCTCAGACAAGGACATTTAATCTTAGTGATAGTTCGGTGCGTCACAGTCCTCATCTCACGTTACGAGCAAGGACATGGGTACACGGGTACACATGACCACATGACCGGCTTACAAGTTACAACTAGAGAGATATCGAAAAAGTCGAGCGTTTGGAATAACTTCAAAAACTAATTTGTGAGGATGACTTCTGATGACAATGAAACTGGCAACAAATCTACAACATGTTTAGCAAATCACCTGAAGACTGTAGGGATCAGCTCATCCATCCTGCAACTTCTAAAATGTTCTTTTTTCTATTATGGCTAATGTTAGTGCGAACTGAAGGCCAACAAAGAGTAACCTCGAAGTCTGATTTTACCGTGAGTTGAGATTAATTTAGTTTGGATGAGAAACCTTCCAAAAAACTTCAAAACTTAATTGTTTTCTGCTGGTTTTTGCAAAAAGAACACACTAAAGGATGAACATATCACTAGAGTGAGTGGGAACCTCTGTGATTCTATCACTGACTTATCCAGAGATGGTGAGATGTTGCTCAGTTGGTGTTTTTGAATGGTTGCTGTTTCACTTACAACCTTTTAAACTGTAAATAGAGATGAAATCTATTTATTTTGTTGTTCTTGCTTGTGTTGCATATGCATATAATCCTTTCTGTTTTTTTTTTATTTCGCTGACATAGGCACATGGCAGATGTTACAATATGTTTGCCTTCACAGCTGGGCTTAGTTTTCCTGAGGGAGGACTGGGCCACCTGCTCTCCACTGATTACCTACTCAGTCAAAACTCTCCTCATGACACAAACACACACAGAGAAAATGAGGATGCAGACATTCACGGATGCACAGCTACACATATGCACGAGACAGGATTGCACTGGACCCCTCCCTGTCCCATCCTTGGGTGTAATTGTGCATGGATGTGTGTGTTTCCTGAGGCCACAGACTCAGACAGTGATGGGCAGAGATATAGGAGGGGGTTAAAGAGAAGAAGCAATGGATGAAGAGAGTGGGGTGTGGAATACAAAGATGGAGCTGCTGTAATAACTGTCTGATTATGGCTCAGTGGTTGCTTTTGCAGTGGACTAGACTCCAGTGCATATAACGGTTGCATAACCCTCTCGTCCAGACACTTCAGTCATGCATGTCAGTCGAGTTCTCCAGCCGGCCAAGAGCTGTTTTCTGTAGGAAATGAACAGTGTGGCCAGGGCTGATAACTGCACAGCACTGTGTGGTGAAGCCAAAGCATTAAGGGTTGAATCCTGTGAACCCTGGTGCTCTGGTGCTCGCCTCTCTGTCTTCATTAGCTGTCCCTAAATCAACCCTGAGGGGGAGTGGCTGATAACCTTTTGAACCCTTCTTTTAAGCTTTTTATTAACTTAAAAATGAAGCCAGGGTGTCCCAGTGGGGTGATGGGCTGGGGTTTGTGTTGCATGCACATAACCTGGGTATAAGCCTTTTTGTCATGAGGTTAGACTATTATTCGGCCAGAAGACAGTATGAAGATGCTTAGCTGAGTCAGTTCAGCATAAAGTATTCAAGCAGCAGCCACGAGAGTTGGTCAGACTCCTACAGTGCTTCCTTTCTTTCTGTCTCTTTAATATCCACTGTCCCACTGGTCCTCACTCCAGCAATAGTGCAATGACAACATGACTACATTGCTGTATCTGGGCACTTAACATCTCATGACTTAAAGATGATTAACTTGAAAGACCCCCACATCAGCCAAACAGTCCTTGGGCAAGACACTGAATCCCTGCCATGGTTATGTCTGTTCTGTATTTCACCCTGACCTCTGACCTCTGTGGAAAGAAGCGGTGCATCTTTTTTGTTGTTCCCTGTTATTTTTGCGTATTAAAGGTAGAGCAGATAAAAATATAAACTCTTAACATGAAAGAACATTTACTGTAACAAAAGACTGAAGTGTGTCGTCACAGTTGTTATCATGTTTCTCTACCTCTTGTAAATGAAGTTGATATGGCAGCTAGGACTTTAGAGGCTTTGCTGATTATTGTGTTCTTATTGTGTTTCTTCGTCCAGTGTTGCATCTCTGTTAAGCAGTGGTTAGACTGCACAGTCAGTGCTACAGCTTACCTCACTGTGTGATTCCTCTACAGCGGCTGTCAGGGCGTTGTGTACTGACTTCATGTCAGAGAGGCAGGTCAAAGTGCCCAGAAATAGATGCTTAGGGTCAACCTGCTGGTCACACAAACACACACAGTCAGGAGCAAACATTCCAGCTCAGCATGTTTGTTTGTTTTTCTGTCTTTTTCACACATTTCTTATTGTGAAATGCGTCATCGCTTCCTGCTCGTCCCTACACTGGGTGATAAACCTGAGAAATCACGACTGACTCACTCCCACCCCCTTTTCTCTCCCTGCTTGGGGTGAAGGTGACTCTTCCAAAGAGTGTCTATGACACAGAAATTCTCCTCAAAGATTTAAGGATGTGAATATTATTTTCTGGCATCTAGCTGCACGTTTATCGGAGCAGGATACTGAGTCCCCTCCAGCACCAGGAAAATTGTTGTTAAGCTCAGTCTGACTTCTTAGGTGTTAGAGTTCAGTGAAACATCTTATCTGCCTTTCACTTACTTTGTTTAAATGTGTTTTTTTTTTTATCCTGAGTTTCGTATTGCACAGGAGGGGATTTCTGGTGACCTCCCTTTAGGTGGGGTTTCTCTTGTTTTCTAGACAGTCTGGGGTCAATGTCCGCTGAGACCAAGGCCACTCAGCTATGACAAGCCAGCTGGCGTCACACAACGCGCACACTCACACACATAGACGCACCTCGTTCCTGTCACACAGTGTTTGGACCCTCAGAGTGCTGCGTCTTCCTGTTTCTTGTCAAGTTTCAGGTCATTTTCTAGGAAGAAAAGTATAAAAACTATTAGATGCAGCCTGTGTTTCTCCTTCCTCTTTCCTCTCCTCCTGAAACCCACTTCCTCATGTGCTGATGTTTGCTATTTATTCAGTCACTCAGTTACTAAGTGCTAGAAAATATTGGCGAGTCAAATTGCTCCCAGTCATGGGCTCTCCCTATAATTAGTGTTATGCAGGCTGGTTGGTAGATGACCATAGTCAGTCAGTTGTGGTAAAGTGCTAGTCATCTCCTCCTTTCAGCTGGAGCGTTCCCTGCCACCCAGCCCAACATTTCCGGTCATAGAAATCTGGAACATTCACACTTCTGTTTTTCCCTCTATTCTTTCTGCCTCTTGCTCATATACTCACCCGCTCCGTCACTATGAAACACAACCACACACACACACACAGCAGACATCATAAGCCATATCGTTACCCACTAATATGGTGGTTGGAAAGCCGAATGTAAAAGCACTTAGATTCATAATGACACCGCGGTTAGCATAGTTTTGTGATAATTGAACCGAGCAAGTTTCCATCATGGAATAGAAATATCATTCCTCGGTCTGTTGCTGTGGTCTGTGCCTCTGGCGCACTCGTCGTCGCTTTTGGAGACATCAGCTGTTTGTGTAACTGCAGAACAGAACATGAATGGAAAGTAAAAGATGGAAAGTTGGAAAAACGAGACAGACGGGCCGAGGGAGGTTTTTGTTTCCCTAGGAAGTTATTGTTAACTCACTCTCTCACACACATACACGGGCTCGTGGACCCATGCTTGATCACTTTGCACTTTGTTCTGTAGCAGCCAGAGGTATAACAGCTCCATTCACACACTTTAGTTCACAGCATAAATGACAATAGCAGCTGTGTTTAGGACTGGGGACTGTCCAGGCCAACAGTATTTTCATGTAGATGGATCTCCTCGATGTGCAGCTTTAAAGAAGAACAGTAAGTGGGTTTTCATTTACATACTTCCAAACCTGATGTCTATGCAGTGTGAATTCATTTAGCAGCTTTCATTTGATCTTTTTAAGTCTTTAGTGCATTGACAGTAATAACTGTTAGTAGTTCAAACTCTTCATTTCTCCATCTCCCACAGTCTTCATGGCTACACTGTTTGGACCATTAAGGTAACAAAGACACTGAATGAGAGGATCATGGGATTGTAGTTAGCAGCTGAAATGGGTTTGCATGGGTGTGACAGGGATCATTGTGTGTGTCTGCATGTACGCAGCCCTTGCGTGGTTGTTAATACCATGTGTTTTATAATGTTAAACTGATGAGAAAACCCATGATTCCACCAACAATTGCCTCCCCTTTGTGTTTATGTGATTCGTCCACTGTAGTAAAGTGTGTGTCGCAGACCTTTGTACACCAGCAGGGATGGAGCATTTCAATTACATGATGATATGTTGTTGAAAAGGCAGAAAGGGTAGCAGGCTAGTATGTGTACACTTTTTAAGCCATTACACATTGAACTGGGACCTCTGTCAAAGTATTTGTGTCCAGCCACTGGCCATTCAAGACTTTTTTGTTTTTGTGGACATGAAAAGGGTCTAAATGTGGACTAAAAGGATGTTTTTTCAGGAGAGGCCTGTGTGAGGGTAATGACAAGGCCACAGCATACTAAACCTGAGGCAGCTGATGTTTCTGTGACCAGACGTTTTTCTTTGCCATTTCTGGTAAAGTCTTTCTTTTAGGGTGAGTTTCTATGAATGGATTCATATACAACCATTTCTATATTTACCTGTAGCTATTGCACTGAAGCTGGTGATGTGTGTGAGTTTTTTTCTGTTTCTGCAGTTACTGAAGACTGCTTTCTAAGTTGGAGGAGATTTTCAAGAAAGGCAATTGAGTATTTTGGATGGAGAAAGATCATGTGAATGTACTTCATCATAAAAATGTAAACAAAAATTGACAGCCAGTGTTGTGTCATGTGCTGGGCTTGTTGATACACCACACACATTCATTTTGTGTGTTAAAGAGGAACTCCACAAGTTCTGTTCAGACTGGAGTCTGTTTCTAGGTGTTGGGGAGAACCACTGCAAATCTGAAGTAAGACACATAAAGCCTTCACCAGCTTACCAGCAGACCTCTGTAGGCTGCTCCTCGTGAGACAAGTGGCATAACACCCCTGAATCTCTGACCGAGCTGTCAGCAGTCGAGTTGCATTGTGGGTAATTTAGGCTCCGGCTTGTGATAAGAATCCATGAAATAAAAAAGATGTTATCTCTGGTTCTGTGCAGTGATTTTGATCTTTTTTCTGTCCGTCATGAGTCCGACAGTGTTATAGAAGTGCAGTGGTAAATCAGTGGAGTACTCGTATAACTAATTAAAGCTTAGGGGTTTGAAGACAGGCGTGTGTGTGTGTGTGTGTGTCTCCTAATCATCATCACATCATTCAGCCCTTTTGAATGGCTCAAGCCTCAACTGTGATAATGTCATTATCATCATCTCCTGTGAGTTTCCTTCTTCCTCTCTTTGGCTATAAGATGTGAAAGTTTCTTCTCACTCAGAGCATCCTCTTTTTTTGTGCATTCACAGTTTCCATAATAGAATTTTTTTGCTTTATCGCCTAAATGTATTCTCTTGGGATTTGCCTGAAGGTTTCTGGTTGCACAAGGTTTGTGAATCGTTATTTTCTGTGATGCAAATGTGTTTTAATTTAAGCTGCACTATTTTAAACTCTTTGGTCTGTCACATGGTTAAGATGAAAGTAAAGTGTGTGACTACTGTGTGTGCACACTCTGAGTTTCCAAGCTCTTGAAGTACCTGAAAGCGTGTGTGTGTGTCCAAGTGTGAGCTGTCATGGTTGCTTTTTCTCTCAGCCTACTGCTGGTCTTCTGTTCAGGGATGAGAGGGAGAGGGAGAGGAGGAGATTGGGGGAAAGAGGGTCACATGTTGAGGGAGACAGGACGGGAAGACTGCTATAAAAAGACTAATTAAAAATGTGTGGATAGATATGTTGGAGGTGGAGGTGGAGGAGGAGGGAGAGAAATGGGCCCACAGACTGGGTGTGATGTAACCCTGGAGTATAATGTTGTAAACGATAAGGAGGGGAAGGGATGAGCAGTGGTGAAGAGTGTAGGGAGGGTGGTGATGGTGGTGGGGGAATGGAGTTGTTGAATTGTTTTTCTGGGAAATCAGAGCTTGGAGAAACAGGGAAAGCAGATGAACATTGTGTGCGTCAGCAGAGCTTTGTACTCCTTACACTGAGAGTAATTGGCTAAGTTGTAGAATTGGGGCAAAACTTTCACTGTCTTTGTTCACGTTTCTTTGTCTCTTCAGTAGTGTTGCATTTATTCAGCCAGTTTCAAATAGTGTATTCACTGTGTGAGTCCATTAGACTACAAACACCAGTTAGAGGGTTAAAATCTAAATGAAAGCAGCATTAGAGTGGGAATGAGATGATGCTCTATTGTCCACACTGTCTCCACTGTGATGAAGACAAAGAGGAACAGTTGTGCCGGCTTTCAGTGTTTTTCAGTGTGTTTTCATAGCACCCCACTGAGCTTGATGCAAGTCAATGTAAAAAATTGCAGCTGTTTTGCCCGTTGTCCCCCCTCCCCCCCCCGCTCCCCCCTTCTCCCTTTCAAAGAATTTTCATTTGAATGAAAATCCTGCCTCAGTGTTTTGTTGTGCTCGGAGGGGGGAGGGGTCCAATTGGTCAGAATCCCGTTCGAGGTGGACCAATGCAAGCAAACCTACCGCCTACCACCCCGCCCCCTGTGCTCCACTGAGGCTCCTGGCCTGACGTGTGATTGGCCGGCTGGGAGGAGCCAGACGTGGTATTAAAGCCTGTCCCGTCTGCTCCACTTCAGTGTTGAAGAGAATCCCTGTCTGTCAGCCGGAGAAGTGTGTGTGTGTGTGAGTGTGTGTGTGTATGTATCAGTGTGTGTGGATGTTTTTGATAATGAGAGACGGACAGAAAACAGATTTGTACCTTTATTTAACTTGGACTTCCAACTGTTTTTAACCCCCTCCAGGACTGTGGGGCTCTCCAGCTGAATTGCCGGCCGGCTTTTTGTGTATGATCACAGCTGGACAGGCTGAGGGGGGCCAAACAGACGAGTTGGACAGAGATCGTTAAGGGAATCATAAAGGCTGTCGTGTTGCCGGTATCTTTGCTGGCTGATCCACCAGACCTGCATTTTGGATAAAGAGCTCCCCTCAGCTGCACTGTGGCTGACTGGTGACCCCGATCTGCAGCCTAACCCCCTCTGGGCCACTGCTGCGCTGATAGAGGTGGTCCGTCCGGGCCTGATGTGGAATTTGACCCCTACTAACCCTGTCCCACAAGTAGCCTTTCACTGAGCCCGGACTGGGAAAAAGGAAGGATAAAGGAGCAAGAGGGGCGACAGAGAAGAAAGGAGGAAGAAAGGGAGAGAAGTGAGAGCAGCAGCGCAACGACCGGTAAGGAAGTTAAAGGGGGCTCTGGGAGCGAGGGTGCAATGCTGGGAGGAGGGGGAGGAGAGTGGGAAGAAAAGAGAGAGTACAAAAGAGCTGTTTTCTTAAGCTTAGAGAGGACATGTGGGAGCCCTAAAAGGATGTTCGTTGACCATTAAAGCCCCATTCTCACCCACCTCTCCCTCTGTCAGTTCAGTTTATCCTGCGCCTCATGTTCTCAACATTCTTGTTGTTAAATTAAAGCTATAAAACATAATTTATATTTAACTCAGTAAATACAAAGAGGTAAATTGTTTTCTTATTCGTTCTCAGCTCTTGATCATTCACTCTTTGTCCTTTCTTCTCTGATAATTCTGTTTCAAAAACCGTTCTAAAATCCTTCTTTCTCTTCATCAGCTCCTCCAGAATGCCGGTGGAGACCCTGCGGCCGTCAGACGGCCGTATGGCCGGAGTTCCCTTCACCTCTGCCATGCCCTTCAGGATACTTAACAAGGGTCCAGACTACTTCCGTCGTCAGGCTGAGCCCGGGGCCCGTAAACTGAGCGCCGTAGAGCGCCTGGAGGCTGACAAGGCCAAGTATGTTAAGAGCCAGCAGGTGGCCCTCACCCGCCAGGCCCCCATCAAGCCACCAATCATCCGCAAGCCCCTCGTTCCTCCGGGGATGATGCTCCAGTGCCAGATCAGCAATCCCCCAGCCCGCAAAGTTCCCCGCTGCCCAGCTGAAGTGGAGAATGGAGGAGGGAGAGAGGGGCCAGGAGGGAGAAGAGGGCCTGCTCTTAACTTGGATATTCTGAATAATCTAATCAATGATGTATGTGATGGACCATTGCCCTGTTCCCAGTCGTCTTCCTCCACCTCCCCCTCCTCATCGTCTCCTTCATCAGGAGCTAAGAGCATCAGCAGTAGCCTGTCAGCAGAACAGGAGAGGAGCAACCGAGTCCTCAACAACCTCAAACCTTTGACTCATGGCACGACCAACTCTTCATCCACGTCTTCCTGCACTTCCTCTCCGCTCAATAACAACCTCCGGACCCCTGCAGCAGAACTCACCCGACGTCCACCCCCTATCCCGGCACGAGGTCCGCGCATTGGCGTTCCAGCGCCCTATAGCTCCCCAAACTCAGTGACAGTGCGCAGGGTGGATGTTCGGCCTCAGGCTGAGATAAGGAAGCCCCAGAGGGCCCAGCTGCAGCCCCAGCTCAGGCCCAGACAGACTCCCCAGGGCCAAGTTGCACACCCCCAGGTTCCACCGCCACCTCCACCTCCTCACAGCCAACCCCAAGCCCATTCTCAGCTCAGCACCCCCTCACAAACCCTGCCCTCCCCTCCAGCCTACCTACCACCCAGTCCCATGCTGGTTCGAGCAGGCATGATCCCACCAGCCTCCCCTGCTTTCACCCGGATATCAAACGCCAGCTCCAAGGGGTCTTCCCGTAAGCACCCATCCTTGCACCGCTCCAAATCGGATCTGAGCGACCGCTACTCCCGCGCAACTGCCGACCTGGAGCGATTCTTCAACTACTGCGGGCTGGACCCGGAGGAGGTGGAGGGGATGGGCGGAGTGGAACGCTTCACGAGGGCCAACTCGGACATCGTGTCCGTCTCCAAGCTCCGCAGTGTCAGCACGCCCAGCTCGGAGTGCGGAGACGAGGGGGCGAGGGAGGATGAGCGAGATGAGGACGACGAGGACGGGCCCTCTAGAGCCAACGAAAGGGTCCCATACGGCATCTCCGTCATCGAGAGGAACGCTCGAGTCATCAAGTGGCTGTACGGAATCCGTCAGGCGCGAGATGCTAACAGCGCTGTCTCTAACGTATAGACTAATGAGAACTTGAAAGGACTTGAGAGAAAAAGAACAGGAAGGCAGTACTTTTTGTATGTATACACTGTTCATCTTCTGCTGCCTTACATCACATTTATGGATAATCCAGTAGTTGTTTTTTTCTATTTCCTGTGAAGAGGAAACTTTTTTTATCTGGGCTCCAAGTCAGGACTGACTCCATGACTAGATGGACGACACATTTCCCCTTTCCTTCACTTGATCTTGTAACAATATTGGTATATGAAAGCAATAATAGACTCATATAAATGATGATGGTGAGGATGAAGCCAGCTGATGTTTGCTATTGTGGTTCCTCATGCAAAGGTACTTAAAGTGTATGTGTGTGTGTGTACCAGAGAGCTTGGCAGCACAAAGCCAAATTGGGTACACACTGCTAGAGAGCTACAGTGTGGTGACTGCTGAGCAAGCCAGCAGGAAGAGAACCACGTTGATACTGTGAAACTTCACAAAAAAGCTTCCATAAACACATTTGTATTTAAAAAAAACAAACAAAAAACTTGGGCTGTTTGACTGTTATTATACAAATTATTTTGTCAGCATGTGAGTGAAGCGTTTGTATGCATTTACTTTAGAGTATGTCATCTCAACGAAGCACACGTATTACTCACACAGGTAAATCACTTCACGGCACAGATGTACGTTCAGGTCAATTACAGTAAATATGGCGACAACTGCAGTTAGTGGTGTCTGTATATCTGACTGGAACATGTCAAGGTGTGCGTTTGCAACTGAAACATGATTTCATGTCTTAGATTACGCTGCACTGGTGTAGCCGGAGAAATCTGTTTACTATGTATGTCTTGGCACGGATGAGAGAGCAAGTCATATGATAAGGGATGATCTCATAAGTGGATGGTTGAAGCAAGTGTAGCATGAACAGTTATTTTGCCTCCAGAGAGATGGAGAGAAAATCAAAGGAAGACTTAAGAGAATATACTCATGGATAAAAAAAAGAATCTATGGTGTCTGGTTTTCTGAAAGTGTCTCAGGAAGATGTACTTGGCATACTAATGAAAATGGACCAATATTTATTTGGAAAATGTAATTTAATGTATTTTTAATATTGGATGACCGTGTACAGAATTCAGTCTTTTTTTTTGTTCAGTGCAATCTGATCGCATCTACTACACCTACAGTACATGTAGGGTCACATTTAAACACATGCAGATACAGGCACCAGTCACAAGAGTGAATGTTGTAAACAGGGAACGCTGCGTGTAACATGTGCCCCGCTGCTCTGTGGTGGGGGGCACTACACAAAGTGGGACTGTTGTGTATTTATTTGAGTTCCTGTTTGCCGCAGTGGAAGAGGAGAGGAGGTCTGTCTGCCCTGTGCGAGCTCTCCAACTTCTGCATCGAGCTCCTTTAACCTTTCAGGATATTCAGTGTGAGCAGCAGCTCTGCCTATCACAGGTGGATGAAGAGCGATCAGAGGGCTGGAGAACATGACGGCGAACAAAGCGTGCTGTTGAATCTGGCACTGGATGCCCAAAGAGTCTACAAGTGAAGATCCAAAAATGCTTTACTATGGTGTATTCTAAACAGTTAATAAAAAATGTTCAAGTATGTTCCTGTCCGCTGTTATTCTTATGTTTCTGGTCTTTGAAGGTGACTGTAACTACCATGATAGACCCTGCTGGTTCAGACATATGGCTGCAAACAGCCGCTCCTCAGCTTTCTTCAGTGTTTTGGGAGTGCACTGGGTGCTGCTGCCAAGTCCTCGCCTGATAATCTGAAATCTGGTGCGGGTCCAGTTCAGCACAGGCAGGTGTTTTGGCCCGTCAAATCTCATTTCGGCATCAATAATTGATACACGGCACTTCACTGAGCTCCCCCAGATGGTTTTTGTTTACTTTGATGGTGTTTGACTGCTGCATTATTTAGATGGCAAAACGTGGGCACGCACACAATCTCTCACTCTGGTCTTGGACTCGTAGTCTTTCATTAAGCCTCTCCCATGAAATTGCACAAGTTGTATTATTGTGTGCCACAGTGATGTGTGATGACCCCACCCTCCACCTTCTTCTCCACACCACACCCTGTTTCAGAGCTCTGGACCCTCTTTCAGAGAGCAACCGCTCTGCTCAATAAAACACTGTTGGAGGGCAAAGAGTGTAAAATGAATGGGTGTGAAACGGGTACTTTGGCCGGCAAAGCTGTTCACACTAATGTATCCATTCATAGTAAGTATAGGCAAAAACAGCAAAACTCGAAGGAGGACTTACAGGAAAACGAGTTCATACCTCGTGTAGGTTTGAGAGGTGACTGTGAGTTTGTAGCTCACAAATACAGACTGAAGCATACAAGCAGGACAGCAGAGAAGAGAGAGGACATCTGTGCTCATCGTTGTGGAAATCTTTGTGAATCTTAGCTTTTCAAAGCCACTTTTCCCCAAACATACAGGTGGTTTCTTCGAAGAGATGCTCCAGCTGTTTAGTTGATTAAAAATTATCTAGATCAAAGCAGCACAGGCAGACATCCAAAAATACTGGATCCTACATTTCCCATGATGCAACTTCTTTTATGTGTCTAATCATATGAATTCAAGGATACTAAACCACCTGGAGGGTCTTGGATCGGATTCATTTCCCTCCTGTGCTTGTTTTCCCTGCTCAGACTGGCTCCCAGGATCAAAAGTCCTTCTTCTGATCTGGCAGTTTCCCTCCAAGTCATCCAGTCACCACTTGTCAGAAATCACAATCCCTTTACATCATGACATGATGTGGCCTTGATTTACTGCACTCACAATTTACTGGTTTTGAGGATGTGGGTGGCCAGAGGATTGGAGAAGTGTGGTGGAGCGGAGCACGCTGTTGAAAATGATAAATATTGCTGCCTGGAGCCTGAGGCTGGGCATCATGACAGCAGCCGCCTGATGTCCCAAGCAGCTCTGATTAACAGCCAGCAGCACAGAGGGGAGAGGGAGACTCAGAGACCTGAGAGACTGACAGAAGTTTAAAGGCTCCGAAATGGAAGAGGACGAGAGAGGAAGTTGGAGGTGGAGGGAGGTTGAACTATAGATATAGAAATACAGAAAGAGATACTGGGGAAAATGAGATAGATGCTGCAGAGAGCGAGCAGAGTGCTGCAGAGTGGCAGTGATTTTATGCACATGGATGGGTAAATGTTCCAGCTTTTATTACATGAGCAAATAACCTAGCTGCTGGACACCACATGAAAGTGTTTTATCAGACTGGATTCTCTACAGTGCTGAGACCTCAGTGAGTAAAGGACAGCGGAGCAAACATCGTGGGCTTTTGACTGAGATATAAAAAGAAAGACAGAGATAACAGATTGACTGGAGCTGACAGGGTTTGTTCCAAGCTGTCGCCATTTTTGTTTTGATCAACTCATCACATGCACGCATTTCGCATCTGATCCTCAAACCTGCTCTGACAAACTTACATAACTAACTAGTCAGTCTGGCACAGTTCGCTTGTTTTCATCCTGTAATAGTCTCATCATTACATAACTAAGAGTGGACACCTCTGACCCGCTCCCCGGGGTGATGAGAGGAGTCAAAAAGGCTAAACGCTTCAGCTTTGGGAGAGGAACACATGTCCTGGGAGGATAAGATGTCTCTGCCTGCTGTGGTCTCCCTGTGGACAGATGAGGAAAACACGCCAAGAACCATCCTCACACACTCTGTCTCTCTCTGTCTCTCCCTGCAGAGGCTGACCATATGTCCATATTTACTGAGAGATCAGCTGGGCCTTGGCATCCTGTCAGAATACAAACACACACACACACACACACACTGACATGCACAGTTTGCATTTCCCTGTGCAGGCTCTGTTGCGTGTCTTGCTCATGTTGTTTTTCCAGTGTGTGTGCGCATGTTTAATGATTTTTATGGTGCTTACGTGCAGAGGATGTTTCCAATCTTTTTGGGATTTGAAAATGTGTGTCAGTGTTTTCTTTGCATGAGGCTTAAGTATGAATTTGTGTGTGCGTCGGGGATGCTGGGTTAGAATCTGTATATTGCTTGATCCCAGTCGTACTAATAATGTATGTCAGAGCTTGATATAGTCGTTCTGAATGGCCTCAGTGCAGCGAGTGATAAGCTGATTAAGGCTCCGAGGCAGATGGGATCTCTGTGTTTTTGACTGACTGTGTGTGTGTGTGTGTGCGTGTCTTTCACTGGGACCTACTGTATATCCCGTGGGAAAACAAAACTGGGGCTGTCTGTGTTAGCTTAACATGTTGTTGCAGAGCGATGAGTTGCTCGCCTTATCTCTCCACATCCATCTTTCTATCTTCCTCTCTTTGTCTCTATCTGTTCATCTAAACCATTTCAGCTCTTTTCACTGCCTGCTGCCTAAACACACAGCAAACTCTGTTTTGTTTACTCTCCTCTATACATTTGGACCCGGTGCAGCTTTAATCTTCCATCCAGTCGCCTTCAGACAGGATCAAACAGCAAATACCCTCAGTCTTGTTCCAGGTGTTTAAATTTAGCTGGTGACAGTGAACGTAGTTACACAGTGTGAAAAATGCAAAGAACATCACTACTCATCTACAGCAATTAAAACTAACTTAATGACAGGTTGGATTTCCTATAAAGATGACTCTTTGGTGTTTTCAGATTTCTGGGCTGTGTGTGGACTGAGTGAAATGAAGACTTTATTGAACTCCACCACAGCCTGCAGGGAAACACTATTTTGTCTTTTTCAAGAGCAGAGCATATGAATCTCTGTTGACTTGAGTAAAAATGACACTGAAAGGATTTTTTCCATCCCTCCTAAACCAAGCTTTCGCTGAGGCTTACGTTTCTGCTGTGGTTCAGACCATCAGCACAAAAAAGAGACAATATGTTGGAACCAGTTCAGTTTCATTTAGACCAACGTGCTGCTCCTCATTACTCTGAACAAATGATTTACTGTGTGTTGTTTGTATTGAAGCCAGTCACAGCAGAAACATGTGTGAATCCAGGGTGAAACAACAGGCTGAGGAAACCTGTAAGTTTGACTGGAACAACAACCATCAGTGCTGTGAATCTGTCATTAAAGAACACAAACATTGTGTAAGATGGGATTCCTCATGTTTGGTACAGTCTACCAGCTGACAGATGATCAGTCCTGTGTTTCCCCACAGGACAGGAAGATGTGGAGTGATGAGCAGGAAAGGATGAGAGGGCACAGTGATTAAGAGTGTTGCGTTAAGATGAGTGTGTGTAAGCTGAGTTTTTAATGACTGTGGATGTTCTGCAACACTGACGTACTCTCAAACCACAGCAAAGAGGAACATTTCTTAACACACACACATAAAACAAACACAGGACGGCACAGAGCTGCATGTGAACTTGAACACACACACACACACATCCTCACAAGCACCACATTATAACTCTTTAAGGAGGATAAGTGCAAAGAGACACTGTCAATAATTGATCTTGCTTATAAAGTGGTGTGTTAAAGCCTGAGAGACATGCAGCACCACAAAAGGACGAGTGGAACTTCACCAAAGAAAATGAATTCTTCAGATGTTTTCTGTTTCATGGACTCGCTCACTGGATTAGGAAAAGTGGCAGTAAGATAGAAGTAACAACGCTAGTACTAAAGGAAAATACCAGTATTTTTCAACCTGTGTTTTATTCTCATAACTGTGGCCATTTGTACCGTGTCAAGCTGACCTTGCACTCATGATCTCTGTTGTAGATTTTCAGGAAAAGCTGAATCCAGTAAAAGAACAAGTCTTCCTAAGTTTCCACAAAAATGATCCCTCTGTGTGAGCTCATGTAGGTAAATTCATTTGTATATGTGGAAACAGCTCCATGTTTTTGGCTGCGTTGCTCTGAATCCTTCATCTTTCCTTTTCCATTTGACTCAGCTCCTCATCTTTTGTCTTTGTAACAGTGGGTGGGGATTACTCTCTGTGTTTACTTACAAGTGTTTGAATTGAATTATGTGAAATCAAACTTTATATGGGAGGTGATAGGAGGCTCGTGCTGCTCGCCCTGACATACACAGTTTTGATAGAGTTTATCTACAACAACCTGAAATTTCAGAGTTAGAACGACACATAGTGAGAATGACTGTAATCATGGAACTAAGACTCAGGCTGTGTAAACACCAGACAGACATGCCCTGCAGGCTGTGTTTGGATCCTCCACAATCCTTTGCTCCATGTAAAGTCCCTTTCATTCAGTAGCCAGTGCCTGAGAGGAAGGTCAGGAGGTGGAAAAGGGAGTAAAAATACTGGTAACTTAGCTTTCTCGACAGGACACGGCGTTCAACAAGGAAAGAAGTTAAGTAAGAGTGAGGAAAATTTGATTCAAATGTACGTCATCGCAAAGTTTGAAAGAAGCAGTGTGTTTTGGGTTTTTTTTTTAATATTTGGAAGGGGATTCACACCATGCTTCACAGCCAAAACAAAATCTCTGGCCAGCAGCTCCACAGCAATCAGCGGAAACATGGAGTTTACCCGCCTATGATGGCTGCCAGAAAATGTGACCAGCGTGTGTGAGAGAGAGTGTTCTGGAGAAGTGGAAGTCTCTGTGGAACTTTCTCTGATAAAGTGAAGGGGGTTCCCGAGGCTTATTGTTTACTTAAATGTCTATGACTGACCAGCATACATAACATATAATATAGATACTGATTATTACAAGATTTTATGACAGACTGATAGATTGATAATAAACTGTAATGCATGAATCCAATTTATAGCCTCTGATTTGACTGGAAACATGGAAAGAAGAGATATATTTTACCGGATAGGTGGAAATGTGTCCTGCTGGTGCTAGATGAAAAATCAGGGGACCCTCAAAGTCACTAGCCTTCAACCTCTGGGGACCCTGAATGTACAAAATGTCACATTCTTCTAACAGTTGTTGAGATATTTCAGTCTGAACCCAGTGGCGGACTGATCAATCAACCATGACATTCCTAGCTAGCGTGACAGAACAGTTTCATTTTGCCACAGATACTTTTCCTTTCATTCTGTTATTAAAGGCAAAAAGCTAAATAACTGTCCTTTCAAAACATGTTAGTCATGGAATTATGACAGTAAGTGTGTCAATAAAAAGGAAACAAATATAAATACTGTGCATGTTTCACTATTTCTTTGTTTGATTTATTTTTATTCAGGGTATTTTGTAGGGTGGTTGTTGCTCAGGAGCAGGTTGGCCACTGATCTCTGGGCTAGTGGTTTAATCCCCAGTTACCCTGAACCTAGCTTGTGTCAGGAAGGGCGCCTGGCGTAAAAGGTTATGCCAAATGCCGAAAGACGACAACATTTTTATTTAGAAATTAAAAAAAAAAAAAAAAAAAGTTTGATACATTTTGTCCATTTGCCCTTTGGATCCAGGCAGACATTAATCTCCATTCAGCTTTGTTTTGTCTTCTGAAAATCAACCAATCCAAATTTACTTAGTTTTACTTCATCACGGTGAACAACACACAGAACTCACACAAGGTTCAAGACCAATAGTTTTTTATATTATATAGAGCTGAAGGGAAACCAATAGATGGCTGGAATGATGATGTCAGTGGAGAGATGAGTGGAGCTGATGGGACTGACAGTGGTGTGGGGGTCGTCCCAGCTGAACATGACCTGAAAACCTATGACCTGTTAACCAGCTCACTAACTCTCCTCCAGTAAGGCTCCACTACACCAGCTCAGTGCTGACTGAACCGACCCGTCCTCTCTCTGCACAAAACTTCTCTGTTCATTTGGCAAGTTTCTGCAGGCAGCCTTTTGGTTTTGGACGAGGCTTAATCAGAACTAAAATACCATGAAATGATGATTCGTCCTCCTTTTGTTTGTGCCAGGCACAAACACTTAGTCACGATGTGCAAAACACACACAGGCCCAATCAAAGCACACAAACTTAAAGTATTGTTGAGTCAGACAATGAACCAGCACATTCCTCTCTCTACCTATCCTCTCCTGCCATAACATCGGCCACATTTCATTCCTAACCCTCCTCCCACTCTGTCTCATGTATGTGCTTCCAGTTGATGCAGTTTGTCTCATATGTTCCTCCCTGTGAGCATCTGATCACCTCTGACCTGCTTTTGCATGTGCGTGCCTGACAAACATACACTTCTGTTTGATAAGATAGCAGAAGTTTTTGCCTTTGGTTAAATATTTGCAGCCTTGATATATACACGTGCCTGTGCTGTGTGAGTTATTTCTGAGTGCAGGGGGAGTTCATGGATTATGGTGGATGTTATCTTTAGTTAGAGTGTGTGGGTATAACTTTGACTTTTCCTCCCCCAATGCTGAATGTTGTGAAGAGACAGATGTTAAATCACTAATGATACATGATGAAAGGTGAAAACACATCCTGAATCAGTGTTTGTTGGCTGTTGACCTGAAGCATTTGAGCGGGTGATTGTTTGCTTGCTTTGTCTTTTAACTTTGTTGCATCGTGCAGACTGACATCATTTATTTAGTTTTTAATTCGATCAGGTCTTCTGCAGAGCTCCAGGATCAGCTGCTCATGTTTCTGTTACAGTAAACATGCTAACATGGTCCAACTGTGTCCAACTGTCCAACCAAAATACATCCGTGCCTACAATACACACTAAGTTAGTCAAGCTAGTTATAAGCTAGTGAACACACTAGGTAACTTTATCGTCTTTATATTTATTTATATATCTGTGGTGGTTGTTGTCGTGTTAGGTGACATCACCCCCTAATAAACGTGCATGTGTTTTCCCAGCTTTGAAAATGTGTAGCAGGCAGTGTGAGCCCACTGGGACAATACTTCTGACTTGTGTTTAGTATAGCAGGCAAAAGCCAACCAAAAAATTGGGTGCATAAGGTCGCACACTGTAGAAGTATGGCAGCATTTATATTTCTTTATACACAAATTGTGGAGAATTCCGATTTCAGTTCGACCTTAAGGGATGAGGAGATGATTTCCAGGTTGCATCTATTAAAAACAGTCATATGTGCTGGATCAGTTCTGAAGGCTTGTTTAGGGACACAGGGTATAAGTTCTAGAGGTGCATTTAAAATGTCAGAGCAGGTCAGTTACTGCTGCCCTGCTCTCAGTGATGTTGTTGTTTTCGAGAAATCTATTTGGCGGTTTTCTCCACATGTGCCTCGATCGCCTCCTCGTGTGCCACAAGAGTCATTAATACGATTGGTCATGTACATGTGAAGAGAGAATGTATGTGTGTGTGTGTGTGTGTGTGTGTGTGTGTGTGTGTGTGTGTGTGTGTGTGTGTGTGTGTGCGTTGTCTCTCAGAGTGCACCGTTGGACCACAGCTGGTGCTCAGTGATACAGTAAAGCTGTCACGAGCAGCTGTCGTTAGGACAGTGGGAAAGTATGAAACACAGACAGCAACCAGCCGACTGGAGTGTGGTTATGCCAGTTATAATGCTGCAGAGTAGAAAACCACACTGTACAAAAAGTACTTTCACAAGTGCAATCTTTTATAGTGTTTCATCTGTTTTAAAATACTTGTCTATCAAATTTAAACCTCAGGCCTTTCCCTGCATACAGAGCAGCAGTACTGAGCATGGAAAAAGTTGCTTGATGGCTTCATGTGCACTTTAAGCATGACTGTCCCAGCAGAGCATTTCCCAGAGCAGAAAGATAGGTCTGATGCTTTTACACTTCAAGTTGATTCAGGCGCTGACTACCTGCTGAGACCATAAAGTGACTGAAAACCTCCCAGGGGGAGAAGCACGGTTTCACAAATTGACCAGAATTTGTAATGAATTAAGCCTAAATCTCTTCCTCTGTCTGAGAACAGCCTGGAACAAAGGCAGACAGGAAGAGCCCAAATAGACACACACCATGTAAATAATACACACAACTGCAACATTCTCACAAACTATGACAGACCTTTACTTCTTTCTTTCAGGTCTGCCTTCATCCCTCTTTCAACTGAGACGAGGAGATTTACAGAGAGTAAAAGCACTGCTCTAATTACAAATGCACGATGTAGCCCACTTTTGGCTCCAGCTAATGTCCACAAAACTGCCTCCATTAGGCGACAAAGCTTATACTCGGCTGCACAATGAGGCTGCACGTTCCTCCGTCTCTTTTGTTTCAGTTAAATGTGCAGTATGTCGCACACACACACACACACACACACACACACACACACACACACACACACACAAACAAATTGGCCTTTTATCTTACATGCTAATGTCATGTGTCATCTTGAATGCACCTTCACCCTCTTACATCAAACACGTGTGCATGCCATATGTGCCACAGTATAGTAAATGAAACACGTCTGAAAAACAGTCTCTAATAATGGTAGAGCTTTTGTAGGAGTGACACTGACACCAGATACACAGAGAATGAAAGATGTTCAGGTGAATCAAACACTGTAGCATCCTATCAAGAGCAGACTGTGTAGATGTTGTGTCTCACTGAATCTGTGTATGATGAGACAGCGCTCCAACAGTGTGCGTCCTGTTTTTCTCAGGAATCTGTTTTATCAAATGCTTATTTTCAGGCTCATAAAGTGATTTCGAGTGCCGTCGTGACAGTTTGTCACTCTGATTTTATTCTATTTTAACACACAGCCTGCTTTTCATCTTCAGAGCCAGGCTGCACAACATCACAGAGCTAGGAGACTGTTACTAAATTATAACAGTGCAGTGGAAGATGGTGAAAGAAGTGGAGCGATTTTAATGTGAAATAACCTGGTGATCCAGTGAAAAGCCTCCTGATGTGTAGGTTACTGTCGGGTGATGTGTCTTGTCTCATCGGACCCTCTCACCACTCATCTGAGGTGAGCCTGGATTAATATTTCACCATTGTTGTACAAGGGATTTGTGTGTGTGTGTGTGTGTAAATGTGTACTTGTGTCCATCGCCCATGTGTGTGCATGCATGCATGTAGGTGTGCACGTGCAGAGGCTTAACTGTGTCCGTGCATGAATGTATGTTTGTGTGTCTGCAGATTCATCAGTGCAGCATGGTTGCATCTACTGTACTGCATGTCTGCCTGATTGCTTCTGTAAATGCCTTCGTGCACTTGTGTGGGTGTGTGTGCTCAAGTGTGTTTGCGTGTAAACGTTATTTTACCAAGTTAACAGTGAAGCGTGGTGGCAGCACTACGTCGTGAGGGCACTTCCTGCCAGAACTGAGGGAGGGATGAATGCAATCAAACACAGAGAGATCTTTAAAGAAAACCTAATCAGTGGTGCACACAACCTCAGGAGGCATACAGCCAAGACAACACTGGGGTGACTTCAGGATAAGTCTCTGAATGTCCTTGTATGGCCCAGCCAAAGCCCAGACATGAACCCCAGAGAAAATCTGTTCTCATCCTGTCTGAGTGTGATTGGGAGGATCTGCCAGAGAGAATGAGATACAGTTCCCAAATCCAGATGTGCAAAGCTTATAGAGACATAAAGACCATTTAAAACAGCAAAATCTTGCAGTGAAATCAATTAATAGCAATAACATTGCTGCAATCAGTTCATTCATTTTCAGAGGTGTAATATAAATCTGCACTTTTTGATTCTGAGTTCAGCTTTAGTGAATCTGACATGTAAATCTGCAATGTGTCGACCTATCACAAGCCTTGACTCTTGACAGTGCTGAACCTTGATGGACAGCTGTCCAGAATGGAGGAGTTATGGTTGTAGGGAGCATGTTAACATTAGCTCTCCAGCTACAGTAGATTTCAGTTAAATTAAATTAAATCAACATGCGCAGTTTATCATTATGGGACATTGTATTTAGAATGGAAGCCTGAAAACTGCCAATTTAATCCATTTTCAATTCCATCTATGACAAAATACAATGTGCAAAAAAGTCAAAATACTTTCTGCTGTATATGTGGTGGCTTTGCTGTTACTTCCTACACAATGCATGTGGTGGCTTATTAACACTCTGATCCCAACTCTAATTTCAGTGAGGTGTGTTTATGAGCACAGCAACATATGATCACTGATACAAATGTGTAAGGAAACTTAATGACTGCGATCATGCTGCCTAGCACTGGTACAAGAATCATGCATCTGATACAGAAGCAGATATGATGGATCCACAAGAGCTCCCACAGGATGTTCATCACATGGTCAATCATGTCAACAAAACGGGATCAAAACTGGATTTCTGAATTGTTTGAGCAACATGTATAAAAATAGCTCTTCCTGTGTGTTCTGTGGGGCTGTGAATTATACTGTGATAAAGAATAGATCCTTATGTGCAACCTAACAATTGAGAATATTCATTACTGAGTCATAAAAACTGATATGGTTAAGTGAATAGTGCACATTGCTTTTCCCTCAAGACTTGCCAGTTGGTAATTGAGCGATTTCTCCTCCTCCTGCTCTATAATGGGCTTGTCATGCTGTGCTGCTCAATGCATCTTCAAAAGGAACCAACTCTCTGTGGCTCAGAGGCGAGGGCTGTAAACTAGGTCGCCAGAATGAGCCAAGGAATTTTGCAAGACAAGAAAGAAAGTTTGTGTATGAATGTAGGGAGGCTAAAATAGTACATTATTAAGGTGTATTAGCTCCAGCCTGAGTGAATGCTTCTGGTTTGATTTATTTGGGTCTGGGGAGACATTTCTAAATGTGGCTTGTGTGCTTTAAAAGTGCCATAAATGCATCAGTTTATTCAAAAGGCACATTTTTATGGCTGGTTGTGAGAGTTATGTAAAACTGAGGCAGAGATGAAGGTGAAGGGTGACGATGAGGATGAAATCGTGAGGCGCAGAAAAGAGGACAGGATGTTCCTCTGCCAGCAACACCGACAAATTCAGATAACTCTTACTCTTATCATGGCTGACAGTCAGATGAGGGCATGTTTTAACCTCTGAGGCCTTGTGCGTGAGCATTCGGATGTACCACTGCCTGCTGTGTGTGAGGTCGGAGATAATGATGATGGTATTCCTCACATCTCCATCCATTTCTCTCTGATGGACATTGTCCTGTCCATGAAAGGTGTCACACCATTCTTGTATGTGAGGATAATAGCCTAGTTGAGTGCCAGACCCAGGAAGCTTTTACATTTGACGAGGTCAGATCCCATGAGCCATTTCACCATCTTTCTGTCAATCAGAAAACACAAACTGCTGCTATGTGTGTGTGTGTCCATCCCTGCACTTTATGTGCGGAAATCCAGGAAGTTGAAAGGTTTCTCTTTGCCTTTGTGTGTGTGTGTGTGTGTGTGTGTGTGTGTGTGTGTGTGTGTGTGTGTGTGTGTGTATACAAGAAAGATGGACAAACAGATAAAGACAGAAGGCATAGTGTTTGGGAGTGTGTGTACAGTATGTGACAGTAGTATCCTCCTCAAGCTCTCATATGCACGTGACCAGTAAAACATGGCACCCAGGGGCCCATAATTCAGCTGCATTTCTTCATTAAGGCTCAGACCTGCTTGTCTAACTCATGAAATATGTAAACAGAGAATCTGTAAGCAGTTTTGTTGTAAGTCTGGCTCTGTGTGTGTGTGTGTGTGTGTGTGTGTGTGTGTGTGTGTGTGTGTGTGTGTGTGTGTGTGTGTGTGTGTGTGTGCTAACAGCCATGGATGTGTGCCTGCAAGCATGCATGGGTGGGCACACGTGTGTGCATGCATGTGTGTGTAGATGAATTATAGAGAGGCACTGGTTTTCTGAGATCAGGCTAACAGAGAGGAGTAGCAGCTGGAGCAACTGCTGATAAACATGATTTAGGTCAGGCCTGAAACAGCCTTCATGACGGTTCTGCCTGGCCTGGGAGGTCTTAGACAAACCACACCATTTTACTTATGAAGCTAAAAATTTGTGCCATGGGTGTGCACACCTTGTTCTTGTCACATTTGACACCTGAGAGTGATGTTTGAAAATGATGGGAAATCATGGCGGCATCTGCTGAGGCATGTCAGCTTGTGCATGTGTACAGGGATTCTCATTTTGTTTGTGCAATGCAGTTGATGAAGGTAAAATTTGGAGTCACAAAATGAGCACTAAAAAGTGAAAGGTTGATGCTGAATGCAGAGTGTTCAATAATTCCTGGACCGCTATTTTTTTTTTTTTTTTTTTTTTTTACTGAGGTTGGCAGTAAAGCTGCTGTGAGCTTAAGGACGCCAACTTGAGCCGTCACTTCAAGACAAAACCCTTTGAAAAATACAGAAATCTATCGGAAGACGAGAAGGTGAGGACAGCTGAGGGCCTGCTAGCTAAGCTACAAAGGAATTTTCACAACAGTGTTAGTTTCAAACAACCAAAGAAGGAAATGTAAAAACCAGCTATGAGTTCGCTCATAAAATTGCCAAAAGGAGCAGGACATTTTCTGATGGGGAATTCATCAAAGAGTGCCCGGTAGATTCTGTGGCAATACTCTGTCCGGAAAAGACAGAGTCTTTTCAACATCTGTCCCTGTCAAGGTGAATGGGTACAAGGTGGGCTGAGGACACCGCAGGACATTTGGAGCTGAAAAACAAGACATAGCTCAGCTACTGAAGACTTTGAAATTACAGAGGAACTGGCCTCCATGCAATCAGTGCGAGGGACATTGACTGGTAAAGGTTTATCTATTGAGGTAAATCAGTGCATTCAAAAGGTGCTGAGTGTGAACGCAAATGTGTCCTGGACCGCACTGAAGGACCACCTACTCAAGTGACGTCCTCTGTGTATGCAGATGTACGTCTCATCCATTCCCACTGAATAAACTGGTAAAACTACCCATGGATTGTAATTTGTATCACAGAGATCTTACTGGTGTAGTATTTTCTGTAAATTAATCCAGTAGTAAAATTAGAGTTCATGACATGACAAAATTTGTTTTATTGTCATTTTAAAATTTGCAACCCAGAAAAAACAAATTTCAAAAGATCAAGACGTCTCTCATGACAATAAAAACAGAAACTAGTTGTTCAGATTTGGCTCATTAAACATGGAAATGCATGTGGTTTTCATGTGGAATTTACTGGTGGACGGACAAGTATGTACCCCAATAGCATGGTTTCCCTACGTAGCCCTGCCTGTGGCTGTGGGATCAAAAGGAGCAGAAAAAGACGAATTCTGGTGGTTGTTCATGCAAGAATTCTCTTGTGAGAAGTAGACGCCTCAAATAGGACTGGCTAATAAAATGGCCTGGAAGTGAGCAGACACTGGAGCTCGTATTTCAGCTGTTTAGCTGATGCATGAAAGTGGTGGAAAATGAAGGAACTGCATCTGGGGGAGGTGGGGTGAGAATGTGCCTCATTGGAAATAAGCTTGTGTAATTCAGTGACATATTTTTATAGCCTGTATCATTTCTGTGCATTATACATTAGGTTGTTGCACTTTTTCTTAAGGCTATAGAGTGATTGTCTCTGAGGCTGCACTTATGCACAGTGGTGCTTTTTTTTTTTTTTGCTAAAATCGCATGCTAATGTTCACAATGATTATGCGAACGGGCTGAGTTTAAGCAAGTGGTTAACATGTTCACCTTCTTAGCTTAGCATGTTAGCATGCTGATGTTGATGGGGATGTTAGTTGCAGGTATTAAATAACTGGACAAATTAACATTTTTGACTTGATGATGGTTCAACAGGAAAATAAGGATTCATCCTCTGGGGACCGTTAATGTCTGTTATAAATTTCATGGCAATCCATCCAATAGTGGTTGATATATTTCCGTCTGAACCTTGACAGACCATCATCAACATTTCGGGACCACGCTGTTGGCATGCTCACATAGCTGAAAACCAACTTTCTGAAATGATCATGCACAATACAAAAGAAACTGGTGACAGGAAAAAACATAGAAATCTCAGGCTGGAGATCATCAGAGGACGAACAGGCAAGGAGCTGATGACAGAGAGAGGGGGAAACTTAAGCTGCCATAATGGGAGCACTGCCCAGGAATCGAGCCCAGGTCACAGGGACAGTGATCTTTTATGATATCACCACATTATCAGTGCTGACAGGAGACAAAGCAATGATGTATATCAGGCTGAGAATGTGAGAAAGTGGAGTTGGAGAGAAATCTGAGGGTGAAAGGGAAGACATTAACATAGGAAAGGAATGGTGGTGGGGGGAGCAAAGAGGGTCAAACAAAAGAGGATTAGAGGGAAAAAGGAAAGAACAGGGAGAGGATGTGGGTCCCACAAGGAAAGAGTTTATAAGAATTCCATTTTCTTTGCGTTACATGAAAATGGAAAGATGAGCCTTTGGTGAACTGCGGAGTGGTCGTATCACGTATGCATTTAGTCAAACACTTTTTCATAAAGTGTAAAATGAAAAGAGAAGCTTTGACAATATGAGAAAACACGTGCAAGAAATCTGTCTGCTCATGCATAACGGCAGCGTGAGGGTGTAACGTACTGGATATGTCTGTGTGAGCGTGTGTGCAGCATGTGAGCAGTGAAAGGAAGAGGCCAGGTAAACATAGAGCAGAAATTCCGAATGTGAGTCCAGATGCAGTGATTTGCAGATTTTCATGTCAACATACAGCGTCTGTGGGGAAAGTGGTGGGGCTGTAACTTCACCACAGTTATCTACATATCTGCTTTGAACTGGAAACGTTTCCCTCCGTTTTGCTTTGTGGGCGAGATGAGACCCAGTTTCAGCTACAGGCTGTTCTAAATGCTTGTATGCAAATTACAGTATGGTGATTTATAAGGGCTGAACTGAAACAGCAAATTTTAAACACATCTAGTAAGAATTTTATGTAAAAGTAATATAGCGACATGAAAATACACTTTGATTTCTTACTGAGAGTTAGATGAGAAGATCAGTATCACTCTAATGTCTGTATGTTCTATCTTGGCTGTTAGGAGCAGTGTGCCCACAGCTTATCAAGCCCTGGCATTGGCTCTACACCTAGTGCATGGACATGAGACTGATACCAGTCTAATATAACTCTCAGTAAAAATATGAAGTAAAGTATTTCCCAAAATGTCAAATTAATTCACTCTATTCTGAAGTGTGCAGTTTGCCTGAAAAAATATTCACCCACTCAACCTCTAGACATGCTTACATCTGTCCACAGCTGTCTCCAACAAAGCAAAACAGCAGCCAATGTGGGTATTTTAGTCCATTATGAGGGACACTCTTCTTATGTTGACAAAGCACACTATATTTACTTTGCACTTTTTTAAAATCTTCATGACATTTGGATGAGAATAGGGCTAATACAACAAATAACTCAGTTCATCAAGATATCATTACTGTTGCTCTTAAATCAGGCAGTGTATGTCATGTATCCATTGTAAAACATAAGCAGTGGTTCTTTCTGCTTGGGATTTAGATGGGGGGCTTCTGGGTGTGGACGCCTGTTTCAGCTCACACAGGCTTCTGCCTGATGACCTACAATTTTCCTCATTATACAGAAGAGAAATGGGGGTACTCTGAAGGGAAAGGGTGATTAGAGTAATGATTATAGTAAACCTCTTTCATATTGTCTGCCGGGTACACAAAGAGAAAGGGGTGGGGATGAGACGATACAGGGGTTAAAAAGAGGCTCACAAGAGAGAGTGCAAAGAGAGAGATAGAGGGTGATAATGGAGGCAGGAGATGATCACAGACTGCAGAGGTTGTGGATGGAACACCGGGAATTAGACTCGATAAGATTCAGTGGAAAAAGCTTTCTGGTGGAATGTAAAGGTAAGGAAAAAAAGAGATGAGCAGAGAGTGCTGGTTGAGGAGGAGGAGAAAGAGATGAAGGCAGATTATGATAAACTGTTGTTGACTACAGGCTTACAGTGGGTTGATTGTTCATCTGTCTGTTTTCAACACAGACTATTGGACACATGACCAATCCTCTTACATGTACCCCAACCTGCAGCCATTTAATGCGTGGCCTCTTATTCCCAGTCAGCTCCACACAGCCACCCAGTCCTGCAGAGTTTCACCCAACCTGTGCTGGTCATTAATTGGAAATACTTTCATTGGAACCATTTGGTGTAGTGTGCACCGAAGCCTAGAGAGTAGTGATTGTATTTTTTAGTACTTCTGGTTTCATTTTGCTGAAGTAAAGTCTTTTGAAACTGCTACCTGCTATAACCTTACTCACAAACACAAATCAAGAACCGAACTGGAAGAACCTGGAGGCAACAACCTCAGGTAAAACAGACAGTAATGCCATCCCAAACCACAAAGAGATACAGGAATTAAAGGAATATTTAGACATTTTTTTGGGAAATATGCATGTTAATTTTCTTTCTAAGAGTTAAATGAGAAGAATGAAACCACTCTCATGTCTGTCCGTTAAGTATGAAGCTAGAGGCAGGAGCTGATTAGTTTAGCTTAGCATAAAAACTGGAAGAAGAGGGGGGAAATAAAAGCAACTGCCCTTGGCTCAAAAATAATTACAGTATGTAACACCCCATAAAACCACAACTAGCCATTTTTACAGTTCAGTTTGTGTATAGATGAAGCAAAAGAGATATTGCGCGTTAAGTGTGGAGCTTAGATTTTATCATAAGTGAAAATCTGATTGTAACATTTTCACCAGCCTAGTTTTGTTAACGTTAGTGTTTCAGAGGCAGGAGGTTTGCAACGTGTAGACAAAATCTAAATGTAACTGAGGCTGGGCAAACAACATTTATCACATGTCTGTTATTCATACACATAACCTCCTTCAATATACTGTGGGTTCACATTCTAGCTTTATGTAATGCTGCAACACTGTCCAGTGACTCACAGTGGCATTTGCACACAGATGAATTCTGGCCCTCTGTGAATCATCTGTGGTACTTTTCCCACATTTTTCACTGAGTGAGTAATTTCCAGGTTAACAAGGTTACAGAAAGAGCAGGAGGGATCAATAATAAAAGTCAGTGCTTCCAGGAATACTTTGTATTCATATCAAATTGGCCAAACTCGCCCGAATGTTCAAAACAGATTTAGCAGATAATAGCTTTGGCTCTAATCGTGTGTCGGCATACGCAGCTGGTGCACTAAGTATGTAGCAGATCTGATTAATTTTCCAAGACAATACTGGAATGGAAAACAATTTGACAGCCCTCATGAGTGTGTGTCTGTACTACAGACATTTAAATGCAGGTGTTTGGGAAAACCTGAGTGGAGGGACGAGGAATAAAGATGCCAGATACAACTGAATGAAAAATATGTCTTTCTTGCAAGTCCAAATCTGTATTGTGCCATTATCTTATCATCTATCTTGCGTTCTTGTCATGAGCGTCAAAATATTTGTGTGCAAAAACAACAGGAAAAGAAATGCAGGTATGATGCAGCTGTTTTAGCATATGACAGCACTGTCTCCTTTTTCTAGCTGCTCACTGAGAGACAGGAAGAGACTGTAATACAGGCTTGTGTGAGTGTGTTTTACAGTAAGGTTGAGTAAACGCATACAGTACATATACTGAAGAAAAGTCATGTGTGCTTGTGGCTCCAAATTCGTGTTTGAAATTGTTGAAATTCTGAAAGAAGCTGAATTTAAAAATGAATGAGCTGGAAAACAGTTCAGTTAATTTAAGCATTAAAGTGTCAGTCGCAGTAACGAAGAGCTGAAAGGAGTCGAAACAGTGGAAGTGATATCCTGAGCTGGAACAGTTGGAGTCCTGAAAGACATTAGTGCCAGTTACAGTGTATAAACTGAAACACAGTTAAAGAGTCAGCTGGAGTGTAAAGGTCGGGAAAAGAAGTGGTTCATACACCACGTTCTCAAACCACGTCAGACATCAAATGAGTTTGTGGTTCATAATGAGCTTATTGTTCTGAACAGCCACACTGGACGGCAGAGTGAGTCACAGAGAGGGAAGGGTATCTGTTTTAAACAGGCATCATGAGGCACAGTTTCAGACAGTTCCTCCTGGAAGACCATAGTGCTGCTCTGGGTTGTTCATATGACAAGTGCCACAAATAGTTGTGTAACAAACGAAGAAAAGAGCTGGAGAGAGAAGTTCATACCTAGTGTGTTTTCTCACATCTGCACTGCAGACCAGTCATGGCGTGAAGCGGGTGTGAATGTTGGATTGCCGGTTACAGTGTTACATAGCTGTTCGGACACAGCCTCCCCACTGCGATGTCAGAAAGGTGTCCATGCTTGACCACGTCCATCTGACATGCAGTTCTGATGGAGTATACTTAAACACTGAGAGTGGCTGCAGCAATTTGTGTATAAAGAGTCAAAATTATTATTAATTTTTTTTTTTCCAAGTGAAGACTTGATGGTTTGATGTGTGAGTTGTACTGTAATCACAGAAAGTAAATGGACCCACAGTTAAAGAATAAGAAACAAAATCAGTGGCACTGTCAGCCCTAGAGTAAGATATAAAAGCAGTTTAGCTGTCGGTTGACGTGTAAGTGGAAGAGGTAGTTAAAATGTCAGTTAAAGTGGAGGTGCTTTCAAGTGTGTACGCTGACAGCAGTTAAACTGAGGTGTGGAAGTTGAATTGTCAGGCGAGGTGTCAGTTCAATGCTTCAACAAATTATGTCAAAATATTTGTCAGTGACACGAGAGGTGAGGAAGACGAAAGATGTCACAACTCACAAACAGAAGCACGCGTCTTAACTGAGCTGAGCATTTTGAAGCTTGAATGAAGTTTCTAGCGAAGTGTGTTTGAAAGTTGCAGATATAAGGGCTAATACGACACAGAGTTCTCAGAGGAACGTTCCAGCAGGAACGTCTACATCATTCTCTTGTTTTTCTAAGTCAGTTCTATCAGTGGAGTAGCTGCTATTCATGTACCACAGTGTAACCTGAGGCAGAACAGAGAGATGGTGTAGAATTTCACTGGAGAGAGTGAGCGTGTGTGTGTGTGTGTGTCTGTATCTGCAGGTGTGTGTGACTGACTGCTACACAGTGTGTGTGCAGGTATCTTTCTATCTGTGTGTTAGCGTGCATGTGTGTCTGCCTTGGAGACACAGTTGAACTGCTTTTATGGTCAGCTCCTGGTGAAGGAGAGCTAATATCACAGTGTGCTGGTTTCTGTTCCTGCTCAGGACTGAATACGTCATTACAGCCTGTCATGTTGTCATCTGCTCCACACTGCAGGGCTTTGTCCTCTCGGCTCCCTCTATCGTATTCCCACGTCACTGAAGCCAGGTAAGAGATCTGATCCAGCAGCTAAACATTATCAATCCCAGACACACACACACAGACACACACACATATCTTATTTTCCCCAGTAAATTTTTCTTGCTCAGTCTCAGAAATGACTAAATGTCTCTGCAGCTGGCCAAACACTAAATGTTTTTTCATAGGAGGACCGTTTAATCACTTCCTCCTCCACATTGAGGTCAGAGGTCAGGATCGGCATCAGAGCAGGAGCAGCAGTCCTGGGTCTGGTGGAGACCGTTGCTCAGTGACACATCAGGAGGATGGATACTTGCCAGCAGTAAGAGTCAAAGCCTGATCCTGCTGACCCTGAGAAAAAGCTTCCATCAGTCATTCTGTCTGTCCTCCTTTCCATCATGTGTTCAGACACTTTCTTTCTCAATGCAAATAAATAATCTTAATTGCTCATTTATGCATTCATACATGTTTGATCAACATTCCTGAAACAAGTGAACCTACAGGAAAAGAAAAACTGCTTCTCTTCAGTTTCACACAGTGAAAATTGACTTCTTCTGCACCTCTTACAGGCCTCGATAGCATGGTGTGACTTATTAAAAGAAGTCAAGTGGCATAAAAAAATAAAAGTCTTGAGGCAAAATGGCTATTGAGGTGGATGTTTTTGCTGTGGGTGTCTTTCCCATCTTTCACTTTTCATCTTTTCATACTAACTGTGCTGTCAACTACTTTAAATCTTCTCCACTTCCAGCTCTCTCCCTCTAAAAGGTTCTATCAAAATGTAACGCATCACGCTCCAACACACACACTCACACACACTCACACACACACACACACACACACACACACACACACACACACACACACACACACACACACACACACAC
>JBBMJY010000012.1:2558474-2591521 GCA_037833715.1 Toxotes lorentzi | reverse complement strand
CTATCTATCTATCTATCTATCTATCTATCTATCTATCTATCTATCTATCTATCTATCTATCTATCTATCTATCAAGAAAGCAACAAAGCATATTTTTTTAAAAAAAGTTTCCTTTTAAATAATAGTGTCTTTATGTCTATGTAAAAGGTTTGTGCTTATCGGTCTCAGCCAGCTTACTAAACCAGAAAATATCCCATCTGATTGAGTATCTCTCTAACTCTCACGGTGACTGTAATGAATCACATTCATACACTTTCATTTTCTTTAAATCAGGTCCACTAAAGCAGCTCCCAGCACTGTCTTTTCTCTCTGTGTAATGCTTTTTTTTAAGTATCTCAGGGCCTCAGACATTTCTCCCTTGGTGCTGACATTCAAATTGACATGTCAGTGTCCATTGTCTGCTTCTAACATTTTGTAATTTTACACTGGTGGTAACATTACACTACAGAAACATCAGCTTTAGGTCTCATGGGAAGATAAAGCACGTATGCACACATACATCAACACATGCATGCCTTCTGGGTTTCCTGAGGCGACATTCACTGCTGTCAACCCAACACCTGTGTTACGGCTGACTCTTACTGTGACTGTTGTGTTTTGTGTTTTGTTCTTTCTCCTAACTTATAGTTTTGGTGTCTGACAAGCTTCAGACACACACTTTTTCTTGCTTTTAATGCTTCAGTCTGTAGGTTTAAACAGCTTTCTCTTCTTGCCGTTGTCTTCTTTGTCTCTTTCCTTCTCTTGCCCTGTATCTGGGTGCTGTTGCCTCATCACACAGACCCTGAAGCTAAAAACATCCAAAGGGGAAACAATATATAATCATCGCCGCTTAAATCTCCTCAGTGTAATGCACTGTTTTTCTATTTTATCCTGTTCTTTGTGTGCATCTGAGGAGAGATGGGGGTTGCTCTTCACAAGGTAATGTGACAACATGGTTTTCTCACTTTGCTACAGTTTAATTAGCCTCGAAGATCAAACAACAACAGTGAACATGTGAAAACCCCATCAACCCTTTTCCCCCTAGAAACAATTAAGACGCTCCCAATCTGTCTAGTACTTATTGCTCTGTGCCATCTGACCAGCCTGCCATCAGACACCTTATCTGGGGTACAAAGGTATCTCCCATGGGAACGTTTTCTCCATCTGCTCATTGTACTGAAATCAGTGGCACGTTTACTGTTTTAGCAGAGGTGAGGCGTCTGATGCTTCAATCAGTACCTATTTCACAGTGGACTCGCACAAGAAGACAAACTAGAAATACGAACTGAAAAGTGTGATAAGATGCAAATTAAGATCTGATTGCTATATTAGACTTTCTGTGGTCTCACGCTGATGTGTCACATCCTGATGAGATAGTGTGGGCCAGATTAATTAGATGAAAATCTTAGTATTGTCTATGAGCAGCGTCAGACTCAAAGATAAAACAACCTGGAAAATAAAAATGCATTTGAGAAAGAAGCGAATAGTAAAAGTAGATGATAAAACTTTAAATAAAGTAAATATTTTCTTGATCAAGTGGATTAGTAACACCCTTTATATCTCTTCGTAAAACATACGCATAGGACACACCGAAAAGTCTTATGCAGTCACATGCACACTGGTACATCTTCCTCTATGATCCCTGGGTCAATACATAAGACCTCTTTCAAACAGACAATGTAATTGTGTTGTGGATATATTGCCATCTAGTGGTCAAAATAATGTTAGCAATGCAGAAAATTATGATAATTAAAAACACACTATGGACTATTAAAATAGAAAAAGTCCCGCATATTCTGTAAAAAACTATTACAGGCGTATTTCAACCCACACGTTAGTCATCTTATTTAATTTTATATGTTGAACAAAGCCACTGTCGTCATGGTCCATGGTTTGAAACCACATAGGAACCATCATCAGTTGCTTGTTTCCTCAGGTGGAGGCGGACGAGTCGCTGAAAGAGCAAATCAAAATGGCGAGCCAAGAGGAGTCTGTGAGGGAGTTCGTCGCTGTTACTGATGTGGATGAGGAGAGGGCCCGGTTTTTCCTGGAGTCCGCAGGCTGGAATTTGCAGGTACGTGTTTTCTGTGTTTTTCCACAGCGTTGCGGTGGACTGCACGGTGGGTAACCCCGAGGAAACAGCGGCAACATGGTATGTGTCAGACGAATAGCTTGCCGGCTAACATTAGCCTGTGTTGCCGGTAATTTGTGCAAGTCACCCTTTGACAATGGCCTGGCCACTTTCTGTCACCAACAGCAAGGCTATTGTACAGTTAGTTAGCTGAGACGATCACGGCTACAAGAGGGTCATCTACTGTTGTCTCTTTACAACGTAGGTTGCCGTTAGGTTTTGGCTAACGCTAGTCTGCCAAGGGTCCACTGATACGTGCTAGCTAGCGTTAGCCTGTAACGACATCATGCTGGGTCAGTGTTAGTTTAGTTAACCTAGCAAAGGACGCTGGTTAGCATTTAATGCTGCGGTGTCCTTTGTCTCGTTGAGTCGTCATGTGTTTATGTTTAGGAAAATGAAGACGGAGCCGTAACCAGTCAATTTCCGGCGGATAACATAAAGATAATGAAAAGCGAAGCGAATGAGTGTTATGGTTGAAGTTGACACACTCGACCAGCTCCTTCACTGTTATCATAGAGAGAGAGAGAAAATAGATGTATCAACCGGTAAACTGGGCCGGAGTTATGTCAGTCCTCGGGATATGTCAGATGTGGATAGAGTTAAGGTATTCAGATCTTGCGTGAGATTTTGTCTGAATCTCAGACAATACATGACTCTTGTTAGACAGTGAGTTTCGGTCGGTCGAGTTGCCTATCAAAATCTTGCAGTGACATTGTCGTAAATATTTTTGCCTTCTCTCAGCTCGCACTCGCCAGTTTCTTTGAGGATGGAGCTGATGATGACATAGTGACACTTCCTCAGCCTGAGGGGGGCTCCTCAGTGTCCCGGTCTGCAGGGCCGAGGTAAGGTTTGAATTAATACCACAGTTCATTATGACGCTGAAGCTGCTTCGTACAGTTTAGCTGACACTCCTGGGCCGTAATTCTTTGCAGTGGTGTTCACATCAGTAAAAAGACTTGGCTCATTGGTCATCGTCTATGATTTTGTGACGTACAGTTCACTGGATCAACCCTGTGTTTTTCTTTAACATCAGCAGTCAGCCCAGAGTGACCTCCTTCCGAGATCTGATGCATGAGGCAGAGGAGGAGAGTGATGAGGAGGAAGGCCAGAGGTAAGTTAGATTTACAGTTTGATCTGTTGCTGAATGTGTCCTTCACTATAGCAGTGCCAATACCTGATGAACAAATAAGCCTACATGCTATTCAAGAACCACCTAGGCTATTTTCTCCCATGATTTAATTGATCACCATACAGGAGATATTAGTCTGTTTTTCCCCTCCATCTTGAGAAACTCACAGATCATCAGATTAGCTACAGAAAAAGCATTAATTGCCCTGGTAGGGATTGAGTGTCATGACCAAGGACACCTAAGAGTGGATCCGGGATTAAAATGGATGCGGAGGCAAGTTAATAAATAAAGTCACTTCCTAGTATGTGTTGTAACAGTAGCCCTTGTATGTCTTTCTGATCCTCCTAAATGGTTGTGACAATTGTACAAGGTTGTAAATGTAGCTTTCTGTGTGAACTGTACATTGTCAGTGTTTGGATGGTAGAAAATCACACCTAGTGGTTTTGAGTCCAGAATGCACCAAACTAGCTTTGGTCTCACCTCATTCACTGTGGGCTGGTTGTTTGTGTTTTTCTGCAGCATCAACAGATTCTGCTGCTGGAACAGTGTAGTGGACTGGTTGTTAAGGGACTGTGTGGGGTTGCTAATGGCCTTTTAGTCCATTTTCATTGCAGTAGTAAGTGAGCTGAAATAAAGAACAGTAATTTTGCAGTTCATGATGGCTTCAATATGTACTGGTTTGCCTGAACTGAATTAACTGTAGCTCAGGTAATTTTTGAGTTTCTTTCTCTGTGTGTCCCAGTGTCTTTTAAATGTGCTGCTTGTGCACAACTTGAAACAATGCACATGAGGGGTTACCTGGACACCTGGCATAAAAACAACAATGTGGTGGTGTTTTACCTTGTGCCGTACACATATTCTAGCCACAAAGTGTGAGTCTTTGATTTTAGTGTGGTTAGAGTGTTGTATTATTTTCTTTGTTTGGTCAGCATCTAAAGGGGTCAGGATGTTTAAAACAAAGTGCTTGTTGGTCAGTTGAACAGCCTCTCTCTCACCCTTCGGGTGTTGGAGCTGGGGAGGCTGAGTTCAATAATTTAGTCTCTTTCAGTCACTGACAGTCTGATTAGCGTTCCTCCTTCCTGCAGTGATTGGGCAGCAGTGTGTTTACAGAACTGTTACAGATCCAACCTAATAAGATCCCCATTGTGACTTTCATTCAAAAGTGATTCAGGCACTTATTCAGCCATGAGGCTGACATGTAAAATTACCATCACAATCACAAAGTGAGGTGCATGTCTGAAAAGGGCTACAACATGCAGCACACGAGCTACACATAGAACAGGGTAATTACAATACCGTCTTGACTTAGCTGATCTATTATGTTACTTTTTTGTGGAATAATTCCCCCCTGTCCTGAGTCACACCTTAGTATTTGCCCCTCTAGGTTTTTTGCGGGGGGATCAGAGCGTAGTGGGCAGCAGATCGTTGGGCCCCCCAAGAAGAAGAGCTCCAATGAAGTGGTTGAAGATCTCTTTAAGGGAGCCAAAGAACATGGAGCTGTGCCTCTGGACCGGAGCGGAAGAGGGCCAGGAGAGGGTAGTAAAGCCAAGGTAAAGGGGAGCTCATGCAGTGTTGATGTCCTTTGTCTCCTTCTGTATTGTGGTGTTTTTGTCCCTTTATAGCAGTGGCAATTTTATGACATGCCTTTGTGTTGTGTGTTTGTAAACCTCCCTCTTGGTGATCCTGTTTTGTCTTATTTTGCTTTTATTATTATCTCTCATCACTTAGGCCTTCGTAGGTGGAGGGTATAGGCTAGGAGCAGCTCCTGAGGAGGAGTCAACCTACGTGGCTGGAGAGAGGCACGCCTCCAACAGCCAGCAGGATGTGAGTAACCTGATGGCCCCTGTTTTTTTTTCTTCTTTGGTACAGTTCTAGTCTTATAAATGGATCTTCATTCTTTGTGGAGGTGAGAGAGGAGCAAGGCGTTCAACTTCCTTCCTTAAATCTCTTCTTTTACTTGTTACAAAATGGTTTGTGGCATTTTTAATGTGAAAAACCAAGTGCAAGACTCTGAATGTGTCCCAGGAGAGGCTGTCTGAAAATTTACACTGTTAGCCCCGTTTTTATATGATACCATGTCTCTCACCTCTCTATGACGGCTGGCTTCTCACTCCGCGCTCCAGTGTGGCCATTCAAAACAACAATAAACACATTTGATTTCTGACATGGTCGGACAGCACGTCTTGCAGTAGTTCTGACAGACCATAGACATGACAAAACATGAGCAGAGTCACAAACTCAGATATAGTTCAGACCATAAGTATTCAGACAATTCATAATTTTTTGGTTCTTCGGGCTCTGTGCTTCAGCACATTCAATTTGAAATGAAAGTAGAGACCATCTTGCTGGTAGACTGAAGACCACAAGTCTTGCGGATGAGCAGAAAATCATTTGCATGGTGAAGACAAACCCCTTTATGATCGCACAGCAAGTCGACAATGATGTGGGTGTACATGCTCTCTTGTCAATGATGAAGAGAGGACTCCATGACCATAACCTCTACCCTGGTAAGCTTCAAAAACAAAGGCCTGGTTGCAGCTCACAAAAATAGAAGCCAGTGACGTTCTGAAACAACATCCTTCGAATTGATGAAACAAAAATCAACCTATAGATATAAGAAGTGCACTCTGGGCTCAGATTCAGCCAAATGCATCAAAACTAATTGGATGACATTTCATCATTCAGCAGGACAGTGATCCTAAACGTAGGCCAAAGCAACCAAAGACCTTTTCAGGGTGAAGAGGTGAAATATCCTCAACTGACCGAGTCAGTTACCCGATCTCAGTCTGACTGAGCTGCATTCCACCTGATGAAGAGCAGACCAAAGACAGAGCGACTCTGCAGCAAGCAAGTTTTGAAGGCTGCTGCAGTGGAGACCTGAGAGAGCATCACCAGGGAGGATACAAAGAGTCTGCTGATGTCTGTGGGTCAGAGACTGCAGGCGGAAATGGACTTCAAAGGATTTTACACAAAATATTAAATATGATGATTTTGTTTGACTATAGTGATGTAAACCTGCTCAAGTTGAAGCTAATACGTGCCACTTTAATGTAGTATCCATTCATTTATTTAAAAAATGTAGAGCCTGAAGAACAAATAATGTGTTATTGTCGAAATACTTATAGCCTGGTGTCTTTGTAATGTTGTTTTGTCAGATGGCTGACATGCATGTCCTGAGTGAAATCCCTCGATAGACACATGACTCTTATTCTCATTTACATTTGTTCTAGTTTTTCGTTGGCTCTATAGATGAAAGTCCTCATGCACTATTAAATCTTCAGTAATAATACAACACAGAGCGACAGATGGAGTATGATTAATTCATGGGTATTCCAGGAGACCTAATAATCATTAGTCTAATACTGAGGCATTCCTGCCCTCATGAATGGAATTACATACCGCTTTGAAGTTTTTCAGGTTTTTGACATGTTCGCTGCATCTGCATTCTGCATTCTGATCATTATCCTTGCAAAATATTCATTTGTGGGCCACAGAAAGGTGATAACTCCAAAAACCATGGAGTCTGTTCTGTATTGTTCAGTTTACAGTCTGCAGTTCAGGATGTATGGGAAGTGTTGATGGCAGGGAATGTGTACCAGAGCTGGTATCAGCAGCAGCAGAGTGGAGTTGAGAATAAGGGATTTGTAGTACTGTACTAAATCAGTCTCCACCCACACTGCATAAAACAAGTTAATATCTGTCACTGCAGTACTTACATTGGAGCTTGTAATTCTTTTTAATTTTTTTTTATTGCAGTTAGTTTAGTAATATACTGTATAGAAGCTAAGTGAACGGCTGTGGCTATTTCCTGGATGAAGTACAAACCAGTACAAAGTTGATACCTGCCATCGCAAACATTTCAGAAGTGATTAATTTTTTTAACATCGATATTGTAGAAGGACTCCAGATAAGTACATAAATAATGTGTGTGTGTGTGTGCGTGTGCGTGTGTTAGGTACACGTGGTGCTTAAACTGTGGAAGACAGGTTTCAGCCTGGATAATGGTGAGCTCAGAAACTACAGCGATCCTGGAAATGCCAACTTCCTGGAGGCAATCAGAAGGGGGTGAGAATGAGCAGCCAGCTTAATGACACATGATGACACATATGTTGATCGTAGGTCCATGAGGACGCACTGTCTTTAATGTTTACATGCAAATACGTGTGTTAGTGTTTCACTGAAATCAGTAGTTCATCTTTTTCACTGTGAGACACAGTTGTCTGCTTGAACAGCTCACATTAGCAGCTCTGATAGCGTGTGATCAAGCCCCTGTTCACCTGTTGGTTGTCACCCTGCAGGGAAATCCCCCTGGAGCTGAGGCAGCGGTCTAGAGGGGGCCAGGTCAACCTAGACATGGAGGACCACAGGGACGAGGAGTTTACCAAACCCAAGGTGGCCTTCAAGGCCTTTGAAGGTGAAGGACAGAAGTTGGGAAGGTGAGACAGATGAACAGTCTTTCTGTCGTTTTATTTAACATTTCTATTTTGTTTCTGTTGGTTTCTGTTTCGTTTCTTCTCAGCAAAATATCCCAGATGAAAAAGCAGCAGCTGCATTCAATGCAGGGTCTAAATTAAGGTCCAGTAAACCGGTTTTACTTGTTCTACAGGGGAATGAATCATCTTTAGTCTGGGTATTGACTCTGTGTGGGATCTCTCCAGTAAACAACTGGTTTCTAATAAGTCATAATAAGTCTGTTATTTTTTCCTTTAAATTGTTGGAGAACATTGAAATACAACAGTTGATTTGTCTTTACTCTTAATAAAATAAAAGCAATTAAAATAACCCAAATAAAAAAAGCAATACACTTAAAAGGGAACATATACTGTAAATTCTACACTATCACCGTTTAGATGTCAGGGGTTTTTTTTAGAGTGAAAACAAATTTGATGACTAATTTGTACAACTCCAACTTTAAAGAATTATACTTGAGAGTTCTCTAAAAAGCTCGCTTAGGAGTGAAAAAGTTCTTTGCTAAAAGTGAAGAATTAGACACTTTTACTAAGCTCCTTACTTCTGCTTGCAGCAGAGTGGAAGGTTAATCTGTAAGAGCAGCTCCTGTTTCTTCACATGTGGACTCGGAGCAGAAACTCAGGGTACCTGCAGTTCTTGAAAACTCTTAAATAAACATTAAATCCACTTTCTACAAAAAGGGGCCTTATTGAAAGTTACATTTACAGTCCTGAATATTTTCTTTTTTCCCTTCTGTAGACAGTAATATTAGTTATAAAAGTATTGCATGTAAAACGTTATAAAACCATTTGTATGTGGTTGGGATGGTTTCGACAGTAGATTGTGCTGGAGGAGGCTGTTCAGTCCTTTCAGTCAGCACCATCAGACCTAATACAAGCACAGTCATTACTGCTGCTACAGTGTCTGGAAAGTACATCACCTCATAGTGGGCAAGTGTTGATTTTATCCTAAAATGAAATGAACATGATTGAATCCTTTGTGTAATAGTTCACTCATCAGTTTTCTGCTGCTCACATTGGTCCAGGTTGAGTCAATGTAATGTAACAGCCAGAATTATTCGATTTGTTATATGGTTAAAATTATTGGTACCCCTGAGTTACAAATACCTAATTCTGAATATCCTTAGAAATAAATGCAAACGAACCCAATTTTGTATAAGCAGAATATTTTAATAGTCCAAGGTCACTGAACAAAAGAAGAAGAAAACGAACAAAACTCGCATCATAGTGAAATAATACAAACACAAAATGTGCGGACATAATTAATCGCACTTTTTTGATTAATTTAAATTAGTTCACCAAAAAAAACAGATGAGACACACTAATTTTCATCATTCACATGCCCTGAATTAACCAATGAATGATTTTTATGGCTTTACTGGATAAAAAGGAGCTGATTGTTTCCTGCTACACCCCCACACTAAACCAACTAAGGCTCCGTGGGTGAAGGCCAAGGAGAACACAGTCGAAACAAAGGCGCAAAAAGGCAAAACTAATGTTTGCAAAAACTCTCATAGATCAACCACAGTCTTTCTCAGATAATGTTCTATGGACAGATGCAACAACAGTGGAGCTCTTTGGGAATAAAATCAGAAGATCATCAATGTATTTTAGAGTGACATATGTTACCCATTGTTAGAAAACGAGGTTTGAGGCAAAGATCTCGGGTCTTTTAAAGCAAACATGCAGCAGCATAAAAGAATGGCTGAAAAGGAAAAGATGTTTTAAACTGGCCAACAAAGAGTCCTGACCTAAATCTCATTGAAAACCTTCGGAGAGAGTTGAAATCTGCCATTGCAATAAAGGACTTAAAAGAGCCTGAATGCACAGCAGTGGAAGAGCAGCAGAAAATACCAACAGACAAGTGCAAGGAGCTTGGAGAAGGCCAGATTATTTCCAAAGATTCTGCAAACAAATATTAGTGAAGGGTGCCAAAGATTGTGTCCGGGTTACATTTTGTGTTTGTATTATTTCACTATTGCACTATTAAGTTATTTTTCTTTTGTTCAATAATCTTAGATACTATATTGAAGTATTGTTATTGTACAAAACTGGATCATTTGCATTTATTTCTGAAGATGTTCTGAATTATGTACTTAAAAGTCAAAGGTGCAAATAATTTTGACCAGGACTCTATACTGCTAGGAAGAACTGAAAAGAGATTAGATGTAATTTGCTCACTTCATCTTCTCTGTGGTACTGAAAAGGACCCTGGAATAATCCAAGACCATACACATACATGTGTCCTGTTCTTAAAAAAAAAAAAACACAAACAATACCAAATAAAACAACTTACGTGTTACTCTGTGATATCTTTATGCAAAGAAATCTATTATTACTATCTAATAAAAAGCACATATCTCCAAATTTGTTTATATATATATACTTGCTCACATGCTGGTAAAGGAGGACATCAGATAAATCATGTGCAGACAGTGAAGATCTATGGAAAATGCAAAAAAAAGTCAGTGCCAGCTTTACTCTTGTTTATTTGTTCCCCTGGTAAAAACAAAAAGTGTGGAAAATCCTATCAAATGTTTAAATGCAAATAATAAAATGAATTTTATAAATAGTCTCAGCTGACACATTTTTCATCATGACCACAGCTTGGCAAAATATCAAGTCAGAGTGGATTCTGATCTCTTTCCTTCCTCCTCCTCCTCTCTAGTGCCACCCCAGAGTTGGTTTCAGCTCCGGCCACCTCCCAGCAGGACCAAGCTGCCAACGAAGCCCAAGCCAGCGCCTCTGTGACCCTTGACCCCTCCCAGCCTGTCACAAACATTCAGATCCGACTGGCCGACGGTGGCAGGCTGGTCCAAAAGTTCAACCATACCCACAGGTGAGTGGCATGTACACAGAGTTAGAGTGAACGGATACACTTATTCTTCTGCAGATCTGTGGAAATGTTTACGAGGCTGTTTAGGACAGAAGACTTGCATGTGTTTACTTTAAAATTGCTGCCCTATGTTTCCCAGTCATCAAACCCAAAATGCAGCATAGGTCTGTGGTGAACGCCCAAGTACAGCAACAGATGTACAGTTTGACTGCAGAGAGAGGGCAGAGAAATAGTGTTGTGTTGTTTATAACAGCTGCTCAGGAAGGTGGATGAATTCTTAAATCATTATTCATCACAATGGACCACATTCTGTACCTTGTCTAATAGCACATTTCACTGTTGCCAGCAGTGTAAAGCCGTGTCTGGCTCTCATTGATTATTTATTAAACATTAATGTGGTCAAGGGTCTTCAACTGTGAGCAGATTGTTACTGGCCAGTTACTAATTTTGTGTTTTTTAATGAAATTGATGCTCTTTTCTTGTGTAGTTATCTGACAACAAAAACAGATATGTCAGGGACAAATCCTGATGAGGCTGTTGCTCTGTCAGTAGCTCAGCTGTGGTTTGAAGTTTGAGACGGGTTCATATTTGTGTTGTCTAGAGCAACATCACGTGTTATCTGAAACCTCGCTGCAGAGTCCTGAGCAGCTGCGGTTTAAACTGCACCTGTGGTTTAATCTGTATCCTGTGGAAATCACCTGAACTCCTGCAGAGGTCACTGTGTCTGATGTTTATCTTTTTTTTAACTGAGCTTAAAGGTCACAGACTTTAGTTCAAGGGCAGGTTTCTACGTAGATAATTTTATTAATTTCTCTGTGTGTCCTACAGGGTTTCTGACGTGCGCCAGTTTGTGGTGGCGGCTCGGCCCGCCATGGCTGCCAGAGAGTTTGTTCTCATGACCACCTTTCCCAACAAGGAGTTGTCGGATGAGAGCCAGACGCTGCAGCAGGCCAACCTCCTCAACGCTGTCATCGTCCAGCGGCTAAAGTGAGGTGGAGAGTAAGGTCAACCCCTGGTGGTGTGGCTGAGTACTGCAGCCATGTGAAACCTGCAGCCCCTTCTGAGGGAGGAGAAAGGACGGACTTATGTATGGACTTCTAATTTCTGATTTTTGTTTTTCTAAAGTGAAATGTAACATTCTGCTCCCCAGACTCCCCACTCTCACCCTGCACCCCTGTGTGGTCTGTGACGGGCAGTAACGGGGGGGGGGGGCTAAAAACCTTCTGAAATGGAGCAGAGTTCTCTCAGAGTTCTGGAAAGCTGCAGATGATGTTGGATTGTGGTGGTGATGGGGACGTGTTTACCTGACAGCAGTAGATGGTCAACCTAAGAACAAAGCAGCAGTCCAGCTTTCTGAAGAGCAGTTTGGTTTCAGAGATGCTCCCCACTTTTCCTTTTCTATTAACCTTAATTTGGCCCTTCAGCTATGTTTACTACCAGATGCTGGAGCCTCACCAGATCAATGGCAGATTCCCAGTTTGTTTCTGCCTCAACAGCACAAACCAGAACCACATTAGGTATACTAGACTTATTAAGTTAACTGTACATGTCAACAGTATGGCTTTGTAAGGGTTTCCTTTTCTCTCCACATATTCTTCTTCTTGGAGAGAGAAGCGTAACAATGTCTCAAAACACTGAGGTTTTTTTTCCTCCAAACCAACGTATACCAGTAGCCTTACTCTCCTTGATTCACCTCCACAAACACACCTGTCCCTGTGTTCAAACCAAGATGGAATTATTTTTTTAAGCTGCCTTTTTTTCCTCCTTTCTTTTTTTTCCTTTACAGATTGTAAGATTGTCCCAGTTACACATTTTGATATTGTGTAACATTACAACTACACATGGCTTTGTTCTGAAACCAATGGTCAAACAAATGAAGATATAGATTGTAAACTCTGGTTTGTAGTAGTGGAAGTTGAATTCCTATGACACACTGACATCTTCTATGCATCCTGGGGCAACACAGACAAATGTTTAGACCTGGTAAAATAAATCCATTTTATGCTTAATGTATAAAGAACTGAATTGTCTTGTGTTTTTATTATAGTTAGAGCAGGGAAATCTAGCACCGTCGTAAGGTGAGAGACATGGATTCTAGTGGTTCTGTCAACTTTTACCTTTAAACCATTTTAATTATGTGCACAGAGTTAGCTTATGCTCAGGGCTAAGACTGGACAAAACCAAGAGGCTGTCTGCAGCATATAAATAAGGTGTGTATATATATGTGATTAGTGTGAAGATTAAAAGGCTTCACAGTGATCTGAGCATTTGTCATGCTATCATGCTATGATGTACTTTGTCATTGAAATCTTTGAAACACTGCTTTTATTGTGTTACAAACCTTGCATCCTTACATCTTTGATGAAGTGTGTGCACCAAAAAAGATATTTAATAAGTTAATAAGCTCTTATTCCGAGTCCTCATAAGTAAACGTAATCTCAGTACAGTATTCAGTAGAAACATGTCGCATGTTGCGTGAATGCTTCACTCCATCTTTGACTGTTGGTCAGAAATGTAGGTGTTGGTCTGATGTGTTCCTGGTGGGTCTCCTTTAGGTTCCGGTTCTTGACTACATCAAACTGAGAATGACTCACTGTGCTTTGTTCATAAGAAGCCTGAGGTCAATTCACGGGACGGTCGGTGTCATTTCGAGTCAACACTTGAAATATTTTTGTTCCTGTACATCTCACACTCAAATGATGTGTTTTGAAACAACATTTATCTCTGTGGTTTTGCACACCCACGTGGACACTCTGTGGCACCGGAGCCAATTAGCTGTTCTTGTACACTGACCTCAGCATAACAGCAACTCTTAAGCTGCAATTTAATGAGTCATGAAGAAAGTTAGAAAGTCGAAAAGCTAAAAGGTGAATGTATTTCACTGCTCTTTCAGCTGAGAGTAGAACAGATCATGAGTGAATATTATAAGCGCATGCTGTTATTGTTTTCTGCAGGAAGTGAAATGAAAGTGTTGCTATGGCTGCAAATTTGCTGTGGTGATGTGAGCGGAGAGCATCTGAGAGTCTGCTGGGACAGTGGGATGCTTTGACTCAGAGCTGTTCACCTAAATTAGCACCGTCTCTCACTGTGACTTTCCTCCCTGCCTGCTTTCCTTGCTCTCCTCTTTTCATTAGTTTTACACTGCAGTGTTGTACAGTGAACTGAAGTCAGTGCACTCTAATCTGTGCCCCTTTCATTTCTGAATATTTTATGAGAATGATTCTGAGGTGTGATGATGAATCAGTGAGACTACAGTGTTTTATTCGCTGGAACAAACCCTCAGTCCTCAAATGTGAAAAAACAAAACAAAAAACACTCATCACTCACACACATTTTGGATAGTGTTAAAATGTACACACTGCCTACCAGATGTCAAGTTAGTCACAGATGCAAGAAAAACACCAGACTGGCCTTCAAAATAAAAGCATGTTTCTCACCTAATGCTCCTGTCAGTGCCAGAGAAATGGAGGCAAGGCTGAATTATCAACCAGGCAAAAGAGGCTACTGCCCAGTAAAGCCCCAGGTATCATTTGTGTTCACATCATTTATTTAATTACAAATTTGTTAGAAATGTGAACCACTGAGGTAGTAATGAAGTTCTAGTAGAGTTTTGGGAATCTAGTTTTAAGACCTGAACCGTTTTAGTTGAAATTGTGCTAATTCGCTATAAAGTGTTTTATCAAACTGCTTTCATTTTATCTGCCATGTAATGAATGCACAGAAAACCTGGGCAAACTTGTGTTAATATATCACAGGAAACCTGTAGCCTAAGTCTGAAACCAGCAGTTATTTCATCATCAATACATCTGACAGTTTGGCTTTTTTTTTTGTTTGTTTGTTTGCCTACAAATTCACGTAAACAAATCAATTATCAGATTATTACCAGATAATTTTCTTTCAGTCAAATGATCGTTTCAGCTTTTTCGTTCCCTGGAGAAATAGTGAAACTTCTCATCTTTTTTGACAGATTCCTGACAACTGACCACAGACAAGTGTGTGAACAGTTGTAGGTCTACATTAATTTTTTTCTTTTAATTATTGTGCATTTAATTAATATTTTACCATTGTCTTTTTGTGTGTTTTTTTTTTATTTGTCTACATTCAGCTGTTTGTTATTGTCACCCATTTATTTACTCAGTGTCCCTGTGATGCTTGTTTGCACAGTGGACTGTGCTGGACTGGATGGACTTGTTTTTGCCATATTTTTTAGTCATCATTTTAATGGAAATGACTCATGTTATGTGGACCTCCACTGTGTCCACCAGAGAGGGCGGGGGCGGGGGACGGGGCTGAAATGCCTCTATGCGGCTTTTACTTTGGAGGTGGTGGGCGGAAGTGTTGTTGTGTAACATGAAGAATTGACGCCGGTCTCCCTGCAGAGAGAGAGAGAGAGAGAGAGAGCTGAGAACATCCGCCGGAGGAGCAGACAGACAGACTGCGGGAAGAGTGGTGCCGGGTGCAGGGAGAGAGCTCCAGAACACGCCGCTGAAAATGGGAGTCGAAATCGAGACTATAACCCCGGGCGACGGTAAAAAAAAAAAAAAAAAAAAAAGCGACTGCACGGAAGGGAAACTTGTTTGTGTTCATTTCTGGGGGCATGTTTGCACTTCTCTGTTTGCGTGTATCTCACACAGCCGCAGAAAACACCGCCTTAATTGCGTACGCCCGTTATATTAAGCGACTCTTTGGTTTCTCCACAGGAAGGACTTTCCCCAAAAAAGGACAGACGTGTGTGGTGCATTATGTTGGTGAGTTCTCAATCAGAAACTTGTTCTTGTGCGTTGCATGGACAATTCCTGCACATTTAGCTACTCAGCCTGGGCATTTCTACTAATGAAGGCCGTACAAGTGGAGTGACGGCTGTGGGCAACTGTCCCCTACACCCGTACGAAAAATATCCAAGCATGGTAATCCTGTCAGTGTCACAGCAAACTGTAAATCCTCTCAGGAGCATGAGGTTATGGTCATACTGGACTACAATCCTAAACGCGATGGAGTGCGTTAAACTATGCCAGCAGACATTTTTTTTTAGCCTCAAACCTTCCAGGCAGTGATTTTTCAGTAGGGCAAAGAGGCATGACTGTCAGTCACCGACTGGGCTGCATGAAAATTTAACCCCTTCATCGCATTCTCGCTCCCTGGAAGCACATTTGTGTTCAGTATATTCAGATAATAGAATAATGTTCTTGTAGCAGCAGCGGCGGTGGTGGTGGTAGCGGTGTTGGTGGTGCTGTGTCCCGGGGACAGCGCTCTGGATTCACCACTGCGTAAAATAATAAGCGCTGCAGTTTGGGCCAGGCGCTCCATTACAGTCTCACCAAGATCAGTGGATCATGTGGTCATTTGTCTTGTCTGGAAAGAATTACAAAAAAAAAAAGAAAAGAAAGAAATTAGGGAGACGCAGACACAGAGACAGACAGACAGCTCAGACAGACAGCGGGGTTTTAAATCCCGTCTGATTTCCAGCGCTACTCTTGTCTTTGTTGGAGTTTCGGGGGGGGGGGGGGGGTTAGTAGAGCGGATTATAACCGTCTGGGATACAGAAATAATGGCAGACGCACTGTATTAAACCTGTAATATTTTGTCCACAGACACAGTGTTTAAATGAAGTAGTCCCACCATGCCTCCTCTATATGAGCTCACTGAATTATTCCTGTAGAGGCTCCATCAAATCAGTTGTAGCTTTAGATTCTGAACATTTCCTTTGTACCATAATGATACAGATACAGGACCAATAAACAGAATAATATGTACACTGGTAGCTAATGATTGCTTTCATTATTGATTAATATTAATGGAGTTTCTCAATTCAGCCAATTCATCATTTGGTCTCTAGACAACAACAAATAAAGACAAAGCCCAGTACAATATTCCAGAGCCCAGAGTGACTTTTAAATGGTCCTGTTTTGTCTGAGCAGCAGTAAACAATCATAGACTTTAAATTAGATCATTAAATTAGTTGCTGATTCATTTTCTATGCGACTTATTGTTCTCGCTCTGAGTGTTTCCTAACAGGACTGTGTCCAAAGCTAACTTTGAGCTAAATGCTGAGGTCAACATGTTCATAATGATAACATGTTTGAGTGCAGGAGGTGTAATATTTAGCATGTTTACCATCATAGTTAACATGTGTTAACATTTGTAAATGATCATTAACACCAACATACAGGTGAGGCTGATGGGAATGCTGTTAGCTTTGCAGGAATTCGCTCATAAAGCAAAGTACTGGACAGATAAAATTTTGAGCTGATGATGGTGTGGTGAAGTGGAGAAGTCAGAGGATCTCCAGTTATTTCAGTTCACCGTGTGGTGGACATGAATATAACATATTTCATGGCAGTCCACCCAATAGCTGTTGAGGAATTTGACTTAAAACCACAAATGTCAACCTGATGATAGCGCTAATAAAAAACTCAAAGGATAGCTAAAGTTATTAGTATTCATCCTCTGGGCACCATCAACATTTGTACTAAATTTCATGCCAACCCATCCAATAGTTGTTGAGAATTTTCTGTCTGGAGCAAAGTGGTGGACTGAATGGCAGACAGACGCTGCCATTCACAGTGCCAGGCCTCTAGCATGAACTGTATCAGGATAAGATGTAATGTTATTGATCCCCATAGAGGAAATTCAATTTGACTCAGCAGCACAAGAGAATGTAGTTAAAATCAAAGAAAGAAATTTCATATGGATGTATAGATGTACATCAGCAATAAGTGAAAAATAAGATTAAACTAGAGACCATCTTGTGATAGCATCACACCAGCCGCCACACCGTCAACATGTTCACATTTTTACTATACTATTACATGAGTACTCAGTAGTCATTACTACATCATTGAACTCATGGGTCGGACTACTCCCATCTTTGAACTCAGCTTTCGTTTCAGCTACACATCTGTAAAGTCTCATGACTGCATCCTGCACAGTTGTGTTGCTATCATTGTGACAAAGTCTGTCTATATACAATCAGAGTTCAATCAGAGTCTTCAAAATCATCTCTGTGGTAGTTCCTGTTACAGAAGGTACACAAGGTGAAAACAGTACCAGACATTGCCTCATCTGGCAATAATAGATGTATAGATATAGGAAAATAGATCTGTGGTAACCATTTAGCTGTGACTGGTGTATGGTTGTGAGTCTCAGTCAGTGGAGGTAGGAGGTGTTGGGTGCCGTGATGTTGTGGAGTCTGATGGCTGATGGCATGAAAGAGCCCCCTAAGCGCTTAGAGGCACGTGTCTGGAAGAGTCTGTGGCTCTAATGTGGTCCTGAGCCGCCTCAGTGCGGCATACAGAGGATGGGAGGGGTTGTCCACCATAGCTTTCAGCTTCCCTCTCATCCTCCACTGTCACTGCCAACACATGTTCCTGACTCGAAGCAGAAATGTAGAGGGTGAACAAACGTGGTGAGAGTACAGGTCCTTGGGGTGCGACAGTGTTGCTCGTCACCACGTCCGACACTCAGCCTTGTGGCCTGATGTACTGCGGCCTGTGGGTGAGGTAGTGAACTGCGGCAACAGCAACAAAATGGGATTTCAGATGGCTTTTCCTTCACAGCAGGCTGGACTGTATACTTGTCTGCACCTGTTCTTGGTTTGGCAAAGCTGGCCTCAGCCTTCTTGCCTGGTGAGACAGACATAACTTTCTCTGTAACACAAGCCTCTTTGCTAAATTAACTTGACGTAAGACCCGATATGGGCCTTGCACAGTGAAGTATTTTATTTATTTCTTTTTGGGCATAAGCCTGCATGCTTTTTTTTATATCACACAAACTACAGGATTTCCTCTCTGGGCGGGATCCCTTCCTGTCAGTCTACAAAGCAGCCCTTAAATGGTACATGAAACAGGATAGTCTGTTACACAAGCCCTTTTAAATGTAGACATACAAGTGAAGATCAAAACTTGGATTTGCTGGATTTTTGGAAAGGCTCTGCCTGCAGGAAATGGTTGATGTGAGAAAATGTCAACACTGTTGTCTGGCAGTGAAATGGGAACAGCAGTTTATTGATGCACATTGCCTTTGATACTTGGATAGGACCTTTCAGCTCTTACAGATAATTCCATTAGGCCGCTGTATAGATGTCCAGAAGACGACAGACACCCACTCCACTGCCTGGATTAAAGGCTGCATCTTGCCAGCCGCCCCCTGATGTGCCCAACAACATGTGCAATGTTGCACCTTCTCCCACACACACACTCACATCACACCACACCACACCAAACCATCACACACACACACACATGCTGCCTTGCTGGTGCTAATAACAGTAATAGCTCTGGCGTAAATAGTCTTGGAGGGGTGCTGTTCTGCAGATTGATGCTTGCGTTTTCCTGACTGTCACACTGAAACCCACCCTGCAGACAGCTGCAGCGGCTATTTCTGAGATCCTTGGAATCCTTTCATTTGCATGCTCAATATACATACAGCAGGAAAGACAGATGTCAGACAAGCTTGGAAGATGTATCTGCACAGAAAGCCGATAAACAATTTCTGCTGCAGGAATCCTCTGAGTGATGAAGACTGTAATGTTGTGCATGTTAAGAGGCCATAGCAGGATGTTTCACCCACAGAAAAAAAGTTGTGCAGCTGTTCCTGTCTGTGCTTCTGTCTGTCTCCTTGTTCATAGGCTCCCTGACAGATGGACGTAAGTTTGACTCATCCCGTGACAGGGACAAACCTTTCAGGTTCAAGATCGGCAAGCAGGAAGTTATCCGAGGCTGGGAAGAGGGAGTAGTGCAGGTAGGCTGTAGACCTTGAAACATACTGGGCATATAAAATGCACATGTTTTGATCAATCTAATGGTTCTAACTTTGTGAACTAATACCAATTCTGCAGGTTGCACTTATTCAGCCCCTCAGAGAAGATACTTGACATGCTATACTGTATTTATTAATGCTATTGGCATTTATGTTCTCCGTTATTCTGTGTTTGGGGGTTAGAACATTACAAGCTGTTGGTGTCAGGGTTAGATTTCAACTGAGCAAGATATTTTCACCATTGCTTTCAGAGTCTGTATGATCTTCTGACACCTGTTGCCTCTTTCTCGTTCTCTCTCCTCTGAGTGTAATTATCTGCCTCCTCCTACCTCCAGATGAGTGTTGGTCAAAGGGCCAAGCTGACCTGCTCACCTGACTACGCTTATGGAAACAAAGGCCACCCTGGCATCATCCCTCCTAATGCCACCCTCATCTTTGACGTTGAGCTGCTGGGTTTGGAATGAAACAAATCCAAAGCCTATTTTTTGTGTTGTGTAAGTAAATCTGATAGTTTAGCAAATTTTAGCTACAAATCAAACTCTTCTTAGGGCCCAGTTATGCCAGAAAGGGGCACAGCAAAAGTCAGCAGTGTGAAATAGGAGGTGACAGAGGCTGACATGATAGCTACTCACAGTTCTAGCTGGGGAGCTACTGTATTGTACTGCCGCACTCACAGCTAACACACCAGCAAGCTGGGATCATGCTAGAGCTAGTCAGTCACAGTAGCTGTCTGAGCTTTTTTCTGTTTCCTCTGTACTGTGCCGCTTACTCCTCCCTGGTGTAACTTGATGTAACTGACATGGCTAAAACGGGCTATTAAAGCAACCTCTTGACTGTGTTGTTGTGTTGGGTGGAGGATTGACAGACGGAGGACCTGCTTCGACCTTCTGTTTCTGTGTTGCCATTTATTGTCTGGATAGAAACAGAATATATGTACTGTTCGGTCATGCAGTTATTTTGATACGTTATTTTTGCACAGTGGCTAACTAGCTTGTTTGTCGAGTTAATTTCCCCTTACATGATGACTGTAAACAGCTCTCCAAGCTAGTGCTCCAAGCTCATTACCTTGCCAGCTCATTAGCAAGCTAGCTTAGTTTCCAACGTATTTTGTAGCATAAATTATATGTCGTTAAATTATATAGTTCCCTTCTTTTAGACAACCAGTGATATCCCTTTGTTTCACTACACAAAGAAAATCAACTTGAAGAGACATTTTTACATCATTTCTGATTGTGAATGTTTTATTGCCTGTTTATTAAGCAGGGAGCATTTTCGCACATTGAATTCAAGTTTAAAACAACTGAGATCTGCGTATTCATGCATTCATGAGCTGTGTTGTTGGAAAATCAAATCCACACGACCATAAGAAAATAGGTGTGGACAAAGTGAATATGATGGTGTGAGTTAAGGTGTTGTAGCTTTAAAAATGAGTTTAAATTAAAATTGATTGTTTAGGGGGTGACTTTGAAATCTCAGGTGTCAGGGCAGCCTTTTGTTGATTAGTTATTTCAAGCAAGTTTCAAGTCTCTCCAAGCTAATTTCAAGTGTGTAATGAAATAAATGGAAATCAATAACTGCATGGGAGGTGCAAAATCAGTCTAAAAAATTGTGTTATGCTTTGGAAAATGGTCAATAGTAATGTTAATAGTTAATTGGCTAAAACATGCAAAACCTCATTTGTGGTCCTTGGAAAGTTACACCTCCCCCATGGGAGTTTTTTTTCGTAGTACAAGGAGCTTTTTTTTTGGGAGCTTGTAATATTCAGTGTGCAGACGAACACTCCTTCACCAAAACCATGTTTGACATCATGTCTGTGTGGTGCATATTAAACCACTTTTAGTATGGGAATTGCAGGTTAATGTCAATAAAAGTATGACAATAAACTTTTTAGCATTGTAAAGTTAATATGCGAACAAACTGTGCCAGATTAAGGTTGTCATTGGCCCCTAGGCTTCACCTCTTGTGGGGTCCACATATCACCAAAAATGAGGGAACTGGGTTATTTATTGACACATTTGGAGCATTGACCTGGTGGAACATATATGCATGTGTGTAGGAAGCGAAATATAAACACACAGACAACAGACACACACACACACAAAATAATATTATAGGCTCAGACTTCAGGATTTAAACAGGACACATGGCATTTTAAACTTTTTTGGGACATTTTCCCCCTTGTTATCACAGGACATGCATCAGTGACTCTTAGTCCAGTTGAGAGTTTCAGAGACTCAAATCAGCATGGGTTTGCTGCAGTCCTACAGCCTAATATCAGTGCTCAGAGGTGACCATGATAAAATGAAAATGTCAGAGTGGCAGCCAAAAATGGTGCAATACCAGAGGAATTTAGACTGAGGTCTCACAGAATAACAAAGATGTCTGAAACATCGAATCCCATCAGCTATAGAGATTGCATCCACTCCAATCAAGGAATCCTGCTGGTCACCGTGCCATCTTCTGTATATGTGTGTGTCTCATCATCAGCACTTCAGACAGAAGTTGTGACACACTTTGTACAGAATGTTACATCTATCTGAAACTGATCCGTTAAACAAACAGCATTATTTTACATCAGTAATGTTTTTTAGTTCACTGTAGCCTTGGCATCTAGATGCCTCGACTGGACAAAGTACAATAACCAGAGATGTAAAAAAATAAAAACATAATGGACATACATGGGCCAATAACAGCTTGAAAAAAGAGACTCCCAATTTTCACAAATCCATAAACCAGTTTTTTTTTTAATCTAGCCAGTCTGGGGCCCTGCTGAGATACTAAACTCTCATAAAGTCAGGTTAGTTCATTACGTCGAGATTTAGTAGCTGTGTGATTAAACCTTTTGGATGTGAGCACTGAGGTACACCTGAGGCATCCTTTTATCCGTGCCTAATCCTGAATTTTCCTTCTTCTTGTCTTCACAGGAGACTTCCTACCTGGGTGACCTGGAGAGAAGCTAGGACAGTCTGCACTTGATTCTATAAGAGGCTTGAGTCTATAGTTCCACTACTTATTTCATCAAACTATTACAGTTTTTGTTCTTTTGTCTCTGTGACTGAGTTAATTATATTTTTCATCATATTCTTCCTCGTACAAACTATGGGCCATAACCTTACAAACCTCCATGTTGTTGATCTTGAATTGTTTTGAATTGTGCTTTACTTTTCTTTGTGTTTTTTGCAGTGCTGGTTGTGCACGGTTACGCTGAGTACAAAAAAGTACAAAATACCAATGAACCACTCGCATCGACATTCATCCCTAATGAGTCAGCGCGTCCTGGTGCTTGTTATATTACAGAAACAAAAAAAAGTGTACAAGAGAACATGAAAAGCACACATTTGTATCCCTTTCAAGCTTAAAATCAGAAGTATCCCAAGTAATGGGAGGCCTTAATGGTGCAACACAGGAATTGAGTTTGCTATATAAAACGCCCATTTCTATATAATGCCACTGTGTGTTTTTTTTTCCATTTAAATTGTTAAACCCAAGTGTGAGCTCCACGGGGTAATTGGCGTAAAGGAGAACCAATCACAGTTGTAGATAGCTCTAACGTGTGCCTAAATATTATCACCAGACACATGGTTACTACCTTGCCCTGTCTGCATGTTCTAGGCCTGATGGAAGTATTAGTATGTAGATGTTGAACGCTTTGCATCCGATTTGCGTTATTATTGCCTTCTCACCTCGCCAAGTCTTTAAACCCCATTTAAAGCCATACACAGGTCAAACAGTGCAAAGATGGGATTTGCATTGATGCGCATCAATTGGAGTTTGCTATCTTTTTGTTTTAGAAAAAAGGGAAATGCTTGAAATTTACAAACAGGGGTTGAGGAATCAATCAAATTGTGACCTCCCCCAACCTTATTTTGTGTAACAACTTCAATCGTGTATTTTTCAGATGCCAACTTTCTATCTCTGAGAATCAACAAAGCTAATGTATAACCTGTGATGATAGATAATGTGCTTCTTTTCTTTTTTGTATTTTCTTTTATGTTTTGTTTTTGCCAGTGTCAGTAAAGTACCACGCTGCCTAACTAAAGTCTGTGTGGTTGTAGAGAAAAATGCTGACACACAGGCATCCAAGTGGTTTTGTATCTCAAATAAATAGTTTTAAATGGAGTTTAAATGAAGGAATACACTGGCCTGGCTGTCAGATATTGACTGTGGCTGTCGATGTTACATATTGGCCAAGCTGCAACTGGTGTGGCAGCAGTCCACCTCTGTACTGTGTAGTTATATGCTGATACGTTACTGTATGCAGGTTAAACCAATGATGACATATTTAAAATAAAAGAAGTGCTCTCCACCTACAGTTCTTTCTCGTATTTTTTCTCTGCTACACTACATATTTGAGCTCTTAAAGAGGTGTAAATGCTGGTAAACTTTTACATTAATGAAAAGGTGGTGGTGTGGTTCTTTAAACCATGCTGACTTTTAAAACACTACTCATGTTACTAAAAATAATTACCTTACATGTAGACTGAGGGGTGTGACGTTGGGACATTGCAGTATGCGCCTTGAACATTCGGCTATCGGGGTGTCCCTGAGATAAAGATTTTGCATAAAAAAAACATGATCATCAAAGAAAAAGAGATGAATTGTCAGAGATTTAAAAACCCAACAACATGGCTGGAGTGACCACAGGGACCAGGGCATTTGTTATGCCAAATGCCTGAGGACAGAGAAACTCACTAGTGCTAGGACACCACCTGGCCCCAGGTTTTCTGTCTGTCAATTAATTTTTGAGGCAAGACATTGAACACCAAGGTGCTGTCTTGCATTAGTTAATGAGAAGCTAGTTGTAAAGCGCTGTGTCTGTTAAGGTACTACACTGCCATATAAGTGCAGTTCACTTACCCCAGTAAGCAGGATTTGCAGCCATATGCCTTCTACTTGCATCACAACTGTATGTACATAGCAATTGCTGTGTTTGGACTCAAATATGACGCACTGAGTGGTTATCAACAGCTGAAGAGTTTTCCTTCTAACATAAATTGGATCCCATTGCTCAAAAGTCAAGCTTAACAGTTATATGTAATTCTCTGTCCTCAGGTTTCAGTCACCAGTTCAGAGGAATAATGGGTGTTAAAGGGTAAATTCAAATAAGCCACACTGGTGTACCTAGTGTAAATGATTTCCATAAGGGCACTGGACACTTGTATTCTGTACTGCAGAGAATTGAATCAGGCTCTTTCATGGAGGAAAGGAAACTGTCCTGATCTTGTTTTTTTCCCACTTTTCAAAATTATTACTACCCAGATATTTAATTTACAGAGAAGACAGAGGCTCTCAGGAGCTCAGTTATTAACTTAACTGATTAGTTAACTGATATCATTGGGAACTGAGGTAGACAAATATAAAGTCATTCCAGTAGAGCAGGTTTTGTGTGTTTTATGGGATCTTGGAGGATGAATAAAATTTTGTGTTTCATTGCCCTGATATATTGATTGGTGATTTATTTTGGTGGCCTGTAAATAACTCTTCCTGGGGAAAGGGTCTATGGTTATATCTTTAGGGCATTGTAAAAAAAAAAAAAAAAAAAAACAAACCAAAAAAATGGTTCTGGCTCACAGTCCTTTCTGATATTGCATTTGCAGAGAGGCAGACAGTCTTGCCTCACAGATCTGGTCTGGTCCAGCCTGACCTAACCCCTGACAGAGTGCAACAACACAACACGCAGGGAAGCAAAACAAAGCACAAGACAACTAACAGCGTCTTGTAGAGGCAAGTGTATTTTCTGTTTGTGTTTAGGTTATGTAGGTCATGATGGTTATCATAAGCTTTGTATCATAGCTGTAAAATTGTCCCGGTGAACCAAAGCTCATGTGACCGATACGAGGCGTGGCTTACAACGTCAACATTGATTGACGTGTTACCGCGACCAGGAAGCCAGCAGTGACATCACTTTCCAGAATTCCCCTTCAGTATCGTTGAGCGACGAAGAGAGAAAATCAGAGAGATACAGGAGTCTGCCGCTGTCTGAGATTCACAAGTGTTTGTGCTGATATACCGACCAAGGCATTAAAGGTGAGACTGTCCGTACCAAAGCCTTGTACCATATCCTTCCTAGCGGAAGCTAATTGTGACATCCAGGTTTCTTTTACCTAACAAGCTAACGTTACGGCTAAGGTTAGCTCTTTGCTTCCCTGCTGTTTGTGTCGGAACAAAGACGATCTGCTCAGCGACTCAGTTAGTTTGGTCTTTATTCATATACTTTTACAGTGTGCTCTGATTTCACCTAACTGTTTGCTAGCTTACGACTACGATATTTATCTGTCTTCTTCAAACAGCCAACGGTGTTTGGTTAATTTTTAATGACAGTGAAGTGAGGCGCCGTAACGTTAGCTAACGCTGATTTGCAACATGTAATGTCGTAACTTATCCAGTCATATGACAGAGACACAGCAGTAATACTGCCCGAAAATCATACACACATTTGTTCCTCAATATTGACTGACTGACATGGAAATGCCTCATCTGTTAATTAAGCTACCGTCTGTTAAGCACTGCGTGTTTTCTCACAGTCAGATGCAGCTGCTGTCTTGTGAGCGTTAATACTTATTGTATCTGTTTATAAAAGAAAACGATGTGTTATCTGTGTGTAACGTCTGAACTCATATAATACGACGTGTCCCATTTAATATGTACAATATGAAGGGAGGGGTGTGGATCAGTTTTCTTTCCTTTTACCGTTGTGAGTCCTCCTCCTTCCCACTCCCTCTGTCTCTTTCCCAGCCATGTCAATAGACCGGAATAAGCTGCCAAGAAGACCACATTCTTGTATCTAACCAATTCGTTCAGGCTTACTGAAGTTAGCCCTCTTTTCCCTCTCCAGTTTCCTCCAAAGCTTTTGGTTTGCTCACTACATACTTTGAGGCCGAGTAGCAATGAGCTCTATAAGAGAATGCATTTATGGGATACTTGCCATCATTTTCTTATCACTTCTGTTACAACTTTAGGAAATGTCCGTTTATTTCAAATAACGCCACTTGTCCCGTTCATCTGAGCTGCAGTTGCAGAGGTGACTCAAGGATTAGGTTATGTCATTGCAAGAGCTGCCCAAACACTCATTTTTTCCAGGCTTATTCACTTATACCTCCGGCCTTGGGCTGCGAGTCTGACCGAGGGGGGAATATAATGAGAGCAAACAAACACAGCTGAAAAGTAAACACTAGAAGGTATTAAAATGCCTCTTTGTCTCCTTTAACACAATGATGCACTTGTCTGCGAGGACTGAGAACATCAGAATAGAGTAGTGGTTGAAGTACCAGGGAGAGTGAGAGATCACAGCAGCGTGATTGTGGTCGGAAGGATTTGGTTATTTTAGGGACCCAGTGCTTTTTTCACTTACTGGTGTCAAGATGAATGTTTAACCACACATTCTACCCTTGTGTCTGTGTGACATATCAGTGTGGACTCATGTTTGTGATGGTTTATGTGCTCTAAAACATTTGATTTTGTAATGGGTCAGCATGGCACAGCATGGTGAATTATCCTTTTCCAGGAATGATATGTGGTGGGTTTAAATAAATATGAAACTTAACTTAGGTTCTTAGATTCAGTGTTTTTTTTTTCATACTGCTGTCTTTGGTATGTGTCAGATCTATCAGTACAGTTCTTTGTGTTTGTTTCCTGTGTTTGAAGGTTCATCATAATGTCTGCTCTTTTTTATGTTACTGTCATCCTCCACTCTGTTTTTCTGTTTCTTATTGTGTAAGAGATGTCTTGTGATGGTTACACACACAGTTGTCACATTGTGGTGAAGGAAAAGGGTGAGAAATCACTGATGCTTCTGTCCATATATATTTTTTTATATAAGAGTCGAAGGACCTCAAAGAGCAAAGTGCAGTCAGTTTGCTTTTAAGCTTGGTTTGTTTTTTCGTCTTTATTTTAGGGACTCATTGGTCCAACACACTGATCGGTGTATGTACCAATACTGATCTTCTCAAGTGGTTTGTGTGTTTTGGCCATGACATGACCAGTCCACATTAAATACAGTTTCTTTGATTTCATTTGAATTCATTCATTCATCCAGTCATGGTGGGCTGCCAACTCTGTTTGGCCTCTTGTTTCCTCATATTAAAATAACTTTCATACTGTGAGATATACAAATTGTAAATTCAAATTCAAGTTCAGGTAACTTAATTTGGCATTTGCAAAAGTACAAGCAAACTAGAATTCTTTCCTGGATGTCAGAGTTATAAGCTAAGACCAACAAAGAGAATGTTGGGTTTAACATGAAAGAGAAACAGGACGATTGTTGTTCAGAAGAGGAAGAAACAGAACATCGAGGTCATACATTGAATAAACTAAAGTTAGTTCAGGTATTGGATTAGTCCTCAGTATTAGAACATGTCCTGAGTAGAGGTATTGGATGTGGTCAGGAGTAGAGCTGCAGTGTTTAGCCCATAATCACTGAAGTTGTTTAAATAAATGTTCAAGCAACAATGACAAAACTTTACAGGTTCCATATGTGAATATTATCTGGTTTTCTGAGTTTCCTATGAGAATAAAGTGAATATATTAGGGGTCTGGGCTGCTGGTCAGATAAAACAATAAATCTGAAGTTGTCACTTTGGAGTTGCATTTTTCACACTTCTGAAAGCCTATAGATCAAACAAAAATTATTAGTAGATTAATTGATAGTGAAAATATTAGAAGCACTATGCAAGAGAGAGCAAATTAGTCTCCAGCCTGAATCAAACTGGGCCATTGCTATGTATTTTATGTGCCTTAGACCACTAGGACATTTTTTATACTAGATGTCATCAGTGTGCTTGAGTCACTACCTTTTTTTTTTTTTTTTTTTTTTTGGAAATCATTATAGACACCAGGGAATGGGGAGAAATGTGAGCATTAGCATTGCCATTATCAAGGCAGATGGGTTCACACATACAGATGTTGGACTCAGACGTACTTGTGTTTAACACCTTTCATAACTTTACTGCATGTCTCAGCCTGTGTTCTTGACCTTTGGGCACGATGTCAGTCAGCTGACAGACTGTTATCTTTCATTTTGTCTTCCATCCTTCAGGCTGCTGTTTTGTTTATGTGCTATGGTAATGAGTTCTTCTCTGTATAGTTTTGGTTGGAGCTAGACCACAGCTGGAGTGTTGAAAACATAGCTGAAACACAGCAGCACAATGTGGTTGAGCTGCTTTTGCCTGCATACCGTCTGTCCTCCTTTCATCCAGTCTTTTGGTCCACATGTTCATCATTTACTGTAATAAGTCAAGTTCAGAGTGGTCACACACGTATACCTGATGTCCACCCAGCATGAGAAGAAGATTAGATAAGAAGATGTGAGAGGTGGTGCCAGGGGGAAGTGATCCACTGTGAAGTCGCACAGTCATGACACACATCAGAATAAGTGCCACCATTATTTTCATTGTGCTTTACACATAGTGACAGTGTCTATGCATGCACCCGTCCATTACTTGATGTGTTGTGGCATTTTGTGCCACTGTTCTATTTCTGGAGCTTTGTTGTCAATGCTACACAATGGTTTTTACAGATAAGTGTGCTGCATATGTGGATCTGGGCATTGGACGGCCTTATCTTAAATATTTGTCACTCCCCCAAACGCTATTTATAAATGTGACATTGCGCATAGGGAGAAATCTGTTAACTATCAAGCAACAATTTCCAGAGGTTTAAGAAAATTAAGTCAGTCACAATATATGTTGATAGTTGATTTTACCCGTGTTGCCCACCCATAGTTATACTGTAATTATTATCCTCACATCTATCAGTCGATTCAGCCGAGGATGCATCTAATAAGTATTTTCATTATTGAGTAATCTGCCAATTATTTTCTCCATTAATCACTTTGTCTAAAAACTATTTTTAAAAATCCCTATTATACATTTTAGAAATTATAAGTAATAATTTACTGCCTTCAGAATTAGAACAGTCTGAAACTTAAACATATGTAGTTTAATATCAGATAAGATAGAGAAAAGCAGTAATTCTCACATTGAAGAAGCTGCTAGAAAACACAGTCACTTGAGCACTCATATCATCTCTATAATCAGCAGTTCACAAGAGCGTAGTGTTCAACCTATTCATGTACCACTTACTGACATTTCAGTCTTTTTATGTGATACACTGTTTGTGTAACAAATGGCTGTCTCCTTTGTTGTAGCTGTGCTGCCAGCTCCTCAGCACAGTATCTGTCTCTCTTTGGCTCACTCATTTATTTATTTAATCTCTGTACCATTTCATGTTGGCTACGTGAACAGCACTGCATTGTTTTTCTCAGTCTAGAAAAGCAAATCAGTGAACTGCGTATGGCTGAAAGCTGCATACAGCTACACGTGGTTTTCATTTTTAGTGGAACCAGGTTAGCTAGCGTCCCTTTCAAATCACAAAGAGTCATTTGATTCAATGTTAATATACTGTAAGGTGTTTAAAGGCAATGGATGGCATTAAGGTAGCACTAGGATATCCCTGTCAGCCCTCTGGTGGGGCATATCTGGCTGGGTTATTATCTCATACAGCCCTGCTGGCCTCCTTCTCTCAGGGTCCTCCACTCATTGCTGTTTGTGTTTTCTCCTTAGGATGTCTCTGTATCCATCTCTCGAGGACCTAAAGGTCGACAAGGTCATCAAGGTAAGTGTGCTGAGGTGAATCAATGTTAGACAGAGCCATCTATCAGATGGTGGTTTACTTCCATAGTCTGCAGTAGTCTATTAAATTTTTTTGCCATTGTTTTGTCTAGTATTAAAGGGGCACACCAGCGATTCTACACATGAAGTTCAGTTTAATCGTCATGAGGAGTACAAAACAGCCTCTGAAAACAGTTTGAAAAACAAACAAACAAAAAATATATATAATAAAAATTTCTGTTTAGTCGCTTCAAGGGAACTGCCGAATCCAGGCTTTTAGTAAGATCAGGATATCCTGACCTTGGGCTGCTTTGAATTAGACCATTCTTTGTTTAATCTGTCCCTTGTGAGTCACCCAACTTCGTGGAAGTCAACAGAAAGTCACCTAGTATTATATCACAGAGCATCCTTTTAACTTTGTCATCACATTTTCATGTCATTGAATTTGTGTAGCTAAGGCCTACAACACACTGTCTCCTTAACAATCCTGCTCTCAAATATTACTTTCTAGGCCCAGGCACAGTTTGCCCAGACTACCACCCCCATGCCTGCCATCACTGAGGGAACCTACCAGCCTCAGCCCGTTACTGCTGGGATGCCAGGATCAAGTGAGTCTCATATAAACTTCTGAAACTTTTTAGAGAATATTTTATCCCTCTGTTGTGTTATAAACTTGTTCATACTCAGGAAAATTTACAGAAACCCTTTTTTCACTAACCTGTAGCAGAACCACCTTCATCTGCGCCCAGTCTCCTTTTTCGTCATTATTTTGTGTCTTTTCCCCTTGTTTCTTTTGTGTGTCACTGTGTGGGGGGTCTTTGGTTTTTCTTCTCTGAGGAATCAGTGCTGTAGTATGTTTGGGACGGATAAAGATGTGTAGAGTGAGAAGACTGGCATGTGGGGTGGAGGTATGGGGTCTTTGGAGAATAGTGGGTGTAAATGGACCCCCCACACTGGCTATGATTTCTCTCTCCTTCCCCTCTCTGTTTCTGTCTCTCTTATTGTATTTTTGCTCATTTTGAGTTTTTTGAGCTTGTGTGAAAGTGGCCCTGAACTCTGCAGTAAGCTATATTCAGCTGGAAGAAAAAAGAGAGGAATTAGGCGATTTATAAAGATTAAAAGTGGGTAGAAGATGGGCAGGGGGCCTTTTAGCGATTAGAGAACACAACCTTTCTGCCTATTTTCACTTACTTCTCCCCCTTTTCCCTTTCTCCCACTTATTCTGCTTCTCTTTTCTCTGTTTGGATGCAGAGTCCTGTGGGCTTCTGGTCTTTTGTTTTTACCTCAGCAGTGCTAGCTATGAGTCACCATGGAGACTGGCTCTGGTAGTTGTGCTGGGACAGGGAATGATGGGAGAAAGAGAGAGGAGGAGGAGCTGATTTGAAAAGGAAGGGGGGGGGGAGACCCAGGAGTGAGCTAAAGGAGGAGTTTGTTCTCCTGGTGGTGAGGAGAGGAAGAGAGGGAGGTGAAAGGGGATGGCCTGATCGACATCAGTGCTGGACCACAGCCTGGCCAGATACGCTAATGCTGTAATTTGTGGTCATTGTATTTAAACTGCCTCAGCATCATGATCTTTCTTCTTCCTCTCTTTTCCTTTTTCTGTCATCATTGTGTGAAAAACATCATTTCAGTTGTGATTTGACTTTTCTTTACCTAAAAGCATCAATAAGACATTTGCCTGGTAAAGCAAGATTCATAATCAGCCAGTGGATTTTCTCAGGAGACATTAATGCAGCTCCTCATTTGCAGACTAATTTGGGCTGTTTCCCCTGTTATTTATTGGCTGTTTTCCACATAATGTAGCTTAATATAGACTAGTGAGGAGAAAGCGGTCAAGCAAGAGGTAAACTGCAAGAACAGTAAGACTGAATTAAATTGAACAATATGGCAGAGTTGATTCCCAGGCCAACAAGAATTTTTTGATTTGCCTGTGTGGATGGATGTGGGTCAGGTATGTGGGACAGGTGAATGAGAAGAGAAGGTGATAAAAGCACAGTGCATAAACATCTAAATGAGGAAAAACAGTAGGCAGGCCATCTGATATGACTGGGCATTCTCAGTTTTCTGAAATAATGAAACACATGCAGGGTTTCTTTAAAGGCCCTGGTGTAGGAGTAGCACAGGATGAATCGTGATCTGCAGTTTTCTATCATTTTTTTACTTTTTGTGTTTGGCCAACATGTGGGTGTATTTCTACCTCTTCCTTTTTTATACCATGACAGGAACGGTCACCTTGGGTGACTGGGGTGGAGTACATTTGTGGTTGAAGTGACTGACTCTAACCTTGCTGAGACTAAGACTTAGCTCTACCGGGTAAAGTCACTGACGTTACACTGATGAAACACTGAGTAGTATGTTGAAAAGTGGTTGATTATAAGACAGATGGTTATATATTCATACTAATACTTATTTATACTGACATATACTATAAAAATGAGTCAACTCTATATGCAGTCAGCTAATTGTTTTTCATGCAGCTAATTTATGATATCAGAATTGAATTTTACTTCATTGATTTAGAAACTGATATATAAACACAACTTTTCGCTTGGTGTTTAATATGTAGTATATTCCATTTATAATATAAATGTGGAATAATTTAACATTAGCATTAATTAATTAACATTATATTGTCCATATCTATGTTTGGAGAACTGGACTGATCTCATTTGTATCTGACTTACTGAAGAATATACAGTGCTTAACAAATTTATTAGACCACCACGCAGTGTAAGGTTTATGCCACAGCTGCCCTAAATTAACAGCACTGGTAATTTTCTATGTTTCTGTAATGGTTAATACACCAGTATGTAGAAGCTCTTCAACCAAAATGATATAATTATTATTTTATAATAATTATATCATAATTAAATATAATTATTATTTTTATCCATTAATTTTCAGATTTACTGTTTTATATATATATAAAAAAAGAAAAAAGTAGTAAAGCTCATTATTATTTCTTGATTAAGATATCAGGTTATAGTGATTTTTTCCCCCGGTTATTATGTGTGAAAAAGGACTTATATATATATATATATACATAGAGAGAGAGAGAGAGCGAGAGAGAGAGAGAGAGAGAGAGAGAGAGAGAGAGAGAGCGAGAGAGAGAGAGAGAGAGAGAGAGAGAGAGAGAGAG
>JBBMJY010000012.1:2518850-2558374 GCA_037833715.1 Toxotes lorentzi | reverse complement strand
GAGAGAGAGAGAGAGAGAGAGAGAGAGAGAGAGAGAGAGAGAGAGAGAGAGAGAGAGAGAGAGAGAGAGAGAGAGATCTCTTCCCTCAAATGTGGAAAATCATAAAAACTTTCAGATCTTTAATAAAACTGAAGTCGTCCATATGAAAATCCTGTGCATTGTAATTACATTATAAACCAATCTCCACTGTGCACTCAGTGACCGTGGCAGGATTGGGCTGGTTTGAATATTTCTGAAACTGCTGGTCTTCTGGGATTTTCATGAGTTTCACCAGTCTCTAGAGTTTATCTCAGAATGGTGCCAAAAACAAAAATGAAACATCAAGTGAGCAGCAGTTCTATGGAGGGAAATGCCTTATTTATAAGAGAGGTCAGAGGACATTTGCCACACTGGTTGGAACTGATAACACAGCAACGGGCATCATGCTGAACCTTGAGCTACAGCAGCAGAAAGACCACGTCAGCTTCCAGTCCTGACAGCCAAGAACAGAAATGTGAGGCCGCAGTGGACACAGGGTCATCAGAACTGGACAGTGGAAGACTGGAAAACCGTGGCCTGGTCTGATGGATCTGGATTTCTGCTGAGGCTGCAGATGGTAGGGTCAGAATTGTGGGGGAATGTTTTCTTGGTTCACTTTGGGCCTTAATACCAATCAGTCATGGTCTGACAGTGAGTTCAGTGAACTTCAGTGACCTCCTCAGTCTCCAGACCTGAATCCAATAAAACACTGTTGGTGCTGTCATCATGCATCACTGTGGCACAGAAATTTCAGCGATGAGACCAGTGATGTGACTGGCTGAGAGCGTGTTATATTAATCAGCACACCCTGTGATCTGTATTCCGCCTCAACCAGCCCGTGTTTGCACTGCTGCATGCACATGAACCAAAATAGCAGGTGCACTCAGAGACACCCACAGTAAATTCTAAATAACTGGCTAGCATGCATATTCATGTATGCTGCTGTGTGGTCACTGGCTGATTTAGCCGCTGCCTGCCTTCCTTACACGTCCTTTCTGTTACCTTTGCCAGGATAAATGCAGTAATCATTGTGCTGCCACAAGAGCAAGGACAGCCTCTTGTTGCCAGGAAAGCAATGCAGTCATGCAGACAGGCAAGAAGAGAGACAGACAGGTACACCTTGTCCCAACAGGAAAATAGTTAGGAGACAGTAAGGAGGAAGACCAAGCTTAATCCTAACACTACCTTACATCTGTGGTAGTGTTAGAATTCAAAGGAGAAGCTCAGATCATATTCTGGGATTCAAGTATAACCTCTGCAGAGGACATCAAGACGTCTAACCTGCAAGGCATCACCAGTTGACATAAACCGCGTGTGTACGTTTATATGTCTTTGTAATGCTTAAATAGAACTGGAAGACAAAGAAATGGACACACACAGTCTTTTGCTAACATGTAGAGATTAAACTGCACCGCAACACAGAGTGCTTTATTATCAGCAGCCTTCCAATACGGGCCTCTGTGCAGCCAAGCATGACCCTGCTGTGATGGACAGCATGAATAAAATATAAAGTGTGGGAAAGAATGAGATCAGATAAAAAAACAACTCGGTTGTGCCTAATGCAACAGTGTTTATAAACCTATGAATTCAAAACATGGAAAGTACAAGTGGATAGAGACCGACCCTGTGTTCAGTTTTCCAAATTTAGAAAATAGATGGAGGGCTTCAAGAAGGCCATGCATATGAATTACCATATACACTAATGCACATATGTAGTCATTTATTCATTATGTAACCATAAGGTAAACTTGTCTTCTCCTCCATGTTCTCCCTCTCTCTTACCAACCACCTGTCTCTCATCCTCCATCTCTCCCATCTGTTTGTTTTCCTTCTCCACCCACCTGTATTTCCATTCTCCCAGGCTTGTACCCAAATCTGGAGGAGCTGGGAGACTACATGGGCCTGGCCCTCAACAGTGATGAAGTCCAGAGGAACCTGGCCCTGTTGCCTGTGGCTGACAATGTAAGTGTTTGTGCAAGTTGCATGGTCCTGATTTTCTCCATCATTCTCTTTGTTTTTTTACCAACCAGTTTACTCCTTGGAGGTTTGTTTACAACCTGAGACATTGTGCGTCTGCTTGTGTTACTTCAAGTCATGTTGTCATACCCGGGTATCAGTAATTATGTTGGTGAGAGAACACTGGACTTAACATTCATCAGGTTGTCACAAACATGACTCCAAATAAATGATCCTGTTGCTCTGTAATGAGCTGTTTCCGCTGCCCCCAAGTGGACAGAAATCTGTTTTTAGTAAATGGAGGGACCCATGAGCTGTCGATGTATCCAAGCACAACAACACTGGGTTCCTGGAGATCCTCATTACAGAATGACTCAACACAGGCCTGGAGCAGTGTGTGGGAGGGTGTGAGCTCTTCACTCCCCTCCATTTGAATGTGTGTATATGCGTTTGTGTAGATCCTGCAGATGTCAAGGCTCTCGCAGCACACAAACTTGTCAGCTGGCATTTAACCATCTGTGTCCTGTGCCATTTGTTGATGTCTTCACCTCTGACATTTTTTTTTTTTTTTGCGTTCCTTCGTTGTTGGCGCAAAGCATATTAATGAAGTTTTCAAAAGCAGCGCCTGAAGCATTTCTGATCTCAGTCACTGGTGGAGGAGGAGATGAAATTGAATCCTCCCACATAGCTCTATTTGATGCTGCATTCCTTTTCATCTCCAGCTGAATTTTAATGTAATCCAGTTTAATCCTCTCTTCCTCTCACCTCTCCCTCAACCCACCTCTTCATACTTTCTCACCCTCCTTGTCTGGCCTCCTTCCACACTCCTCAGCAAGTGGCAGTGCCAGCCATCTCGGGTGTCGGGGGGATGGTGCGGCCCGTGACGGGGGCAGACGTTGGCATCAGGCGGGCAGAGATCCGGCCAGGGCTGCGGGAGATTATACTCTGTAAGGACCAGGAGGGGAAGGTGGGACTCCGGCTCAGGGCCATCGACAACGTGAGTCAGCGTCTCAAACTGTCCGACCGACACCTGCATTAATTATTCAACACAGACTGACTGTTGTTAACACCCACTTGACACAATACAGATGTCTCTGGGAAATCTACACCCCCTTCTTCCACTCACCCACACGAGATCAGGCCTGAGATCTGGGTCAAACTTCTTCATGTGGTGTAAACATTCAACCTGTTTTATTCTGTATCTGGAACATCATGTGATCGCCATAGGTTTTACCGATTTACAAATTTACGAATAAAGTGACTACTAGTTGTGTGCAAGGTTTTGTGAAAGAAATAAGTCCCTCAACCAGTCAGCTACTTTTTGGGGCAGTAGTGTTATTTATTGGGATCTCTGATCATTTCAATCTGAATAGATATTAAATGTGTTCTTGCTGTTTAAATAATGCAGAAACACTGTGGTGGAACCATCTTGTCTGACTTGTTTATACAGAGCTTCTCATGTACAATGATAAGATGAGAAGGATATTGACTTCAATCTAACTTACATAACAACTACATATGTATGGATACAAATTTTGGTGCCACACCAGAAAGAACAGAAAATAAATCAGTAGGCTCAGCTGCCAGTTTATTAGGCACACCTAGCTACTACTAATGCAGTCATATCCAGCAGTCCTAGCAACAGCAATAAAAATAAATTGTACTTTCATACTTACAATGTTCATTTTTTTGTTGATGGTTTTGATGTTAGTTTGGAGGCGGTAGTGTGTGGTGCTGTTGAGCTGTATTGTGTTTGTCTGAGAAGTGTTTCTCGTATTTGACTTGCCCTTGTTGATAGAAATGTGATGGACAAAATATTAGAAACATCAGTCATTACTGTCCACAGCACTGACAGGTGGTTTACTGCCCACTACTTGACTAGTACAACAGTTGATAACACACCTGTTTTAGATGTTTGGGTAGTAGCCAAAACAGTGACTGGGTGGTGTTTATATAGGAAAAACAAAAACAGAGTGAATCATCTCTTTTGATACTCGGCTAGCTTGAAAGTTGCAATATGCTTAATAATTCAGTATGTACTGAGTTCCACTTACATAGTGGGCAGGGTTGAAATGAGTTGGCAAACACAGAAGATTCAGAGTATTGCTAATCGATGTTCTGCTGAAAGACGCAGCACACTCACATGATTTCTACACCATGCAAAACAGTCTGCAGTAAACTGGAGTCTAAAAAAAAGAATTGAAATACATTGCACCAGTCCAAATTGTTTGTTATGCCACACAGGCATCGAGTAGTCGAGCCTACTCAGACACAGTCTTTCTGTGGATCATATTTTACATCCTCTTACTTTTTAAAGTTTTATAAATAATCTAGCAGTGTCTTTTCTCCCCTTTTTTTAAATGATCATACAATCTCTTCTTTCCTGTCCTTGTCTTTGCCTCCTTCCATTTGATGCAGTCTTTTTTCTCTCCACTATCAGCGTCTCTGTCTCTCTTCCTCCATTCCCTGGACTCATTTTGAAAGTTCTTTGTTTTCTCTTTCCTCTCACAGGGAGTGTTTGTCCAGCTGGTGCAGGCTAATTCCCCTGCGGCCCTGGCCGGGTTGCGTTTTGGGGACCAAGTTCTTCAGATCAATGGGCAGAACTGTGCCGGCTGGAGCGTAGACAAGGCCCACAAGGCCCTGAAGGCTGCAGCTGAGACCCGCATTGAGCTTGTGGTCAGGGACAGGTAAGGAGTGTGTGGTACTGAGGACTGTAGATTATAACAGTGTGTCCTTTTTATGAGGAGGCACTGTTTTCTTTTGGTGCTACTTTGACCATTGCACCAGTGTTTAACAGCTGAAACAATATCAATAGCATATAAACACCAAAGATAGAAGAGACTGAAAGTAACATTAGCATTAAATACACATCCACAGCGCTTGATAATGTTATTGTGATCTTCAGGTTACTGAGAACATCTGAAGTTTGTGAACTTTGTGAGCCTCAAGATAATAATATGATAAATATTAAAATATAGAATGGAGACATACACGGGGTGAATCATCTGTATCTCTTATCTAATATGGAAAAATGGTCAGGGTTTTGGATGTACTTACACTGCACCTCTGAACTTACATTACTGCAGCAGCTCATGTTAGAGTTCAAAGGAAAAGGCTGGTTAATTGCCTTTGACGTAACTTCCTCAGCATCTGAGTTCATCCGAGGAAAAGATAAGAAGCTGCTGCCTGACGAGCCGAGGGTCTTGTGACTCATATCATGCAGGCGGATTCCACATATAAACTTTGCCATCACATTTGCATAAGAACTTTGAGTGTAAATTAGTGAATATTTATATATTTCCTTGTAATATTTAAACTGGTGGGATTTTCTGTCATGTTTTCTATTTCATAGCATTTCTATAGTAGGGCCAATGTTTGGCTCCCTCTTCTGGCCCCTCCATCACTTGCACTTTGCTGCTCAGCTCATCTTTTAGTCTTGTTTTTAGAAACATTGTGAAATACTCTCTTGTTATCTTACATTTTCCCATCTGTTTCTGACTTTTCTCTTTTCTTAATCATAATTTTAAATTTACAGACTTTCTGGTTTATTGTCATTTTCAGCATCAGGCTCTTTGTAGCAAAGCCCTACACCTGTGGACTCCTAATCTTTTGTCCGTGTCTTTGTGTGTCTGTAGGCCTTTTCAGCGCACTGTCACCATGCACAAAGACAGCTCAGGCCACGTGGGCTTTATCTACAAGTCTGGCAAAATCACCTCACTGGTCAAGGATGGCTCTGCTGCCCGCAACGGTCTGCTGACTGAGCATTACATCTGTGAAATCAATGGACAAAACGTTATTGGACTCAAGGTCAGACACTTGTTTCTGTATATAGGAGTCTTTACATCAAATAGTTTGATGAATATAAACTGTTTATTGGCTGTGGGGGTCATCTGTATGGTGTAATGTGGTGAAGCAGAGGAATATGGACTAGGAATGATCCAAAACTAGAACACATTTGTGATTCTCATAAGATGTTTGGCGGCTGCTTTGAAGTTTGCCCGGGATGGCTGCTCTCATAATAGCAGAATGTAGTAATACGTGGGGACATGCAGCGGTTTAAAGTAAGTGCAGAACTCACCAAGTCCAAGTCTGTACAAATGTGAAGTTTTTTAGTACATATCAGCAACAGTAGTTTGCTTTTAGTCCAGTGTTTTCCCCGCTAGGCGTGCAGTCTGCCCTGTGATGAGGGTTCTCAAGGTCTTTGTAGTCTGAACTTTGCGTTTTGTTTTGCTGGCTCTTACAGTTTTTCTCCATTTATTTGATGCCCTTTTCTAAAGCCGCGTTCTTAAGGCAGTGCTCATAACAGAATGTAGGTCAGCATTTCAGAAGAGACTGTGGTTCTGGAAAATTTACAGGAATCTCATGTCACACACATTTAGGTCATGACCTGATGTAAATGACAGCACAGATGTCTGTGTGTGTATTCACCAGGATGGTTTTACTACAGTATTTTCTTTGGACACCACTATGTGATTTTGTTGATTGTATGAAGAGTTTTGAGAACACGTCTTTCTGAAGGACGCATTTGATGTTTTGGAAATGGAAACAGTTTTTCTTTCATCTCTTCTCAATACAGTACATCAAACAATGGAGAAACACTGTAGAATTAATGTGTTTAACAAAACCTTGAGTCTAATGTTAATTCATTAATAATTCATTAATAGTTCATTAATTACATGAGGTCCTGACCTGTCACTGTTCCTGTGTGAAAATTCCAGGATTCTCAGATAAAGGATATTCTGAGCACCTCTCCCACTGCCATGACCATCACCATCATGCCCAAGGTCATCTATGAACACATGATTAAGAGGTAAGACACTTCAACATTTCACCTAATTGAGTTCCATTCTCTTTTCATGAGCTTTGTCCATTCACACCAGTGAGTAAATGATCCAGCTGTAGTTCAGTTCAGCCTTTTCTCTCAGCCTGTGATTGTTACTCCACTGATTTTCCAGGGATTCTGGTAAAACACACCACCAGTTGAAAGGTTACACACCTCCATTTTTCCAGTTTTAGTTAAAATGTCAGCAGATCAAGTCCAGAGAGTAACCTTAAATGACACAAAGGTCAGTGGTAAACTGGCCAAGGTAAAAAAAAAAAAAAAAACAAAAACCTGACAAATCCTGTAAATGTGATAGAAAACAGGGCTCTTTCAGTGATGAACAAACTGTGTTTCTACACCTCTGATGTTTTATCAGGACAACACTGTACTGCAGGAAGTAGCTGTGTATATTTCTATCAGAGTGGAGACAGACTGGTTGGTCAGGGCTTCATCCTACAGCAACATAATGAGCCAGAACATTAGTAACAATTGTTGTTTTTTTGTATGGTCCTGTGATCCTGTCAAGTTTATTGGTGTGACTTTCTTTTCCAGGATGTCCACAGGTCTGCTGCGGTCAGCCATGGATCACTCTGTCCCAGAGGTGTGAAGACCAGGAACAGGACTGCAAACTGTCAGGATGTCTAAAATACAGAGATCTCTCTCTCTCTCTCTCTCTCTCTTTCTCTCTCTCTCTCTCTCTTTTTTCCATACTTGGATTGTTTCTCTGTCTATCTCTCTTTCTGTCTTCATGCCAAATCACCTCCTGCATCACAATCATCATCGTTGCCGTTTCTCATCCTTAACATAATCTGAAAAGGCCTTTTTTCTGTTCTTCAGTTGTTCAGTATCATCTTTACATTTTCCTCATCTCTGTTGACATTTGTACTTTTTATATGTTAACCTTGTAGTCTGATTACATGTTTACTTTTTCTCATTTTGTATTTGAGATCAAGGACAGTACAAAATGTTTTTTAAGCCATGCACACTATAATGAGTCCAGAGCTTCCTCCTCAGTGTGGAGATGAACCGTTGGCACGTGATGTTTCACCTTGTCAAAATGCTGTAAAAGCCAGTGGTCAGTCATCAGAATCCTACAGTACCATGTAGATTACGGCTGCGCTCTCAGTCCCTGCACTTGGCCCACAATGTGTGTGCATAAATAATCTGAGCTGAACTAACACCTGGGGCCTCATGTGAAAAGTTTGCTGACTTTGTTCTTGATTCCAGCCTATAGTCATTTTTACTTGGCCAGTAAAGCTAATAGCTTTTAGCAAAGGAGCTGTTTTTAGTTTATACCATATATTGGTGAAAATTAGAGTTGATTTTGGCATCGAGATTTTTTTTTTTTTGGTTAACACCCAACATTTATAGATCCTACACTCTAACATGTAAGTGAGAGATACGAAGTAGCTGTTTCCACCTTCTCCAAGAGATGGCGATGTATCATTGCATCACATTTCCTGTCTCTGCGGGCAGATGCCATGATGAGAAATTCCTAGGTACTGGGAACACTGTGTGCACATTCCAGGGGAAAGTGTAGGGAAAAGGGCAGTGGTAGATGTTTGTTGCCCTATGCAGCTGAGACCTGGCCCTGTCCACAAACATTATGGGAATCATGAGATGGTGAAAGGCACAGGTAATCAAGATCCTAGCTCCGCATGTGGGTGTTTGATACGCTCCATGGCTTCAGACTGAAATTTTGAAGGGAATTGTTGGTATTTGTTTGGACAGGGTCTGTGCTGGGCAGACCCACTAAGTGCACTTTCCATTAAGAGGTTGACTTTCAGCAGTTAAATCCAGTAGTCGTGTTTGTGGTGCCTCATGTTAACAAGAGAACTCATGAAAACAAACTTGTGTGTTTAAATATTGTGAACTGCTCAAATTTGATGCTGAAAATCATCTGCTCAAATTAAAGGCATTTAAATTCCACATCATGGGCTTAGCCAATGACCCTCCTCTCCTCTGCGAAGAGCTGTCAGCAGACTTCCCCTCTGTAATATTCCTTCTTTGACTGTCGAGCACAGTGAGACTGAGCTGAGCTCACAGTTGTGAATTTCTACTTGTTATATAGAGTTGCTCCTTTTCATGCTGTTCATGTTTGGATGCATGTACTCCTTTAATTTTCTAGGTATGCAATCTGATAAACATCACTGTCATTCTGTAAAAAAAAAACAGTTAGAAAAACCTAAAAGTTTATATACGAATGTAACCAAGATAATATTGTAAAACAAATAAACAATCTTTCCGTTCACATTCACTTGGTGGCGATTGTCATCACCCTCAATGTTACACTGATCTTCATACTAATATGTGTTTAGGAAAAATGCAACAAGTAATTACACAACACTGTCACAATAATGAGACAAACACACAGATGAAGACAACAGAAACGTTTCCTCCATGCTGTTTAATATAGGGGCTTTTGGTCTTTCTTTATACAGTGTGGTGGGAGTGTGAATGGAGAAGTCATCTACTCATGTCTTTTACTGTACACACTACTATTGCCATTAAAATAGTTCATTTACAATATGTTATCTGTAGATATTGATGATGTCAGCTAAATTACTATACAAGGCTCTGAATGTCCTTAATGGTAGGATGTTAAAAGACTTGGTATAACCTCTGTATACATTAATTATCATTACATAGTCTATGGAACACATACTCAGACAATCAGACAGGGAATAAAGCATAAAATGAGGTTACACATTCAAATACTGACAAAAAAACGCCAAACACCCCCCACCTCCTCCTGTCTTCCCCAGGAAATATTCAGCATCATGTGTATCTAAGGATATACGTAGTATATAATCAGTCACTGCTGCACACTGTACACTGACACCACCTCACACTACAGGAAGTTCAGGTGTATTATGGGACAGCAACAGAAAACAGAGGGTCACTGTGGAGGTACAGAGACATTTCTTCCAGGACAATTGCAGAGACAGTGTGGGACACTCTCAGGATAACGGCCTCCTTTGCATTGCATTAATCTTTTGATAAAGTGCTGTATGGCGAGGATTAATTGGAGCAAAGTTGAGTCAAACTTTTAATGAATGAATCAGTCACATCCTGATGAGTCTGAAGCCTCGGCTGGGACTCCAACATTTAACAAGGGTAGTTACTGGACTGTCAGAATCCAAAACAAGAACACTGCAGACCATAAAAGAAAAAAAATCTCCCCAAGGATTAATGATGAGACTGTGTTCACCAAACTCCATTAGGACCAGTAAGTGAAGACATAGTGGTGTAATACAGGCTTCTCTAGACATTGTTAGAGACTCCAGCAAACATCAACATATTAAAGCAAAAAACATCAAGCTGCACACAAGATAGTACCTGATGTGCACATGATATTAAATGATCATTTTTACAACTAACATAGTAATGTGTGCAAAAAAGATAACACCTTAACAAAAGATATTATATCACTTGTGTACAGCTCAATCAAAAACAACTTGAAAACTTGTCACCATCTTGTCTGAGCAAGAAAATATTGTGTGTGCAAGATACACAGAGATCCAAGATTCACAACATCAATTACCAGATGAAGAAGATAAGCACATAAGATGTTGTCTTTTCCTAATAAGATAATACAAGATATTATCATGTGCAACATGTAATCTTGTTTGCACAAGATATGTAGTTGCAACTTGTGTGCACATGACATTTTGTGTACAAGATGCCTGGTATCAACAAAACTCAAATAACTTGTTCAAACAAGATAATGTGTACAAGATCTATATTATTATTATTATTAATATTATCATCATCATTCATTATCCTAAGATATGGATCTTGTGCAAAAAAGATAATTATTCATTTGTACAAGATCAGTTAAAGATACAAGATCCACAACGTGCACATGATATTAAACTAAATTTGTGCCAACATGATAATAACGTGCACAAGATGAAAACAATATGTTTTGGGATGTTGGGAGCTTCGTAAAATAAAAATAGTTTAACAGTTCAGAAATCAGTACAGAATTTACAATAAGAGCTTTGATAAATTAAACTCAGACACATAATGCAGCTAAAGTACAGACATTTGTGCATAGAGGTAAAAACAAATAAAAAAAGAACAGGTTGAGATGATTGCTGCTACCCACAACAAACCTGAACTTCTAAACCTGAACCTCGTAACACGGCATCACAGGTTCCCTAAATCTTACCCTTTCTTTTCCTCTAACACCCTGTTTTTGTTACGACAGCCTGAGTTTAGAGACAGCAGGAGAGTTCGACTGACTCAAATCAAAGTCCAGTGCTGAAGTACAGCAGGAATCGTTCTCATGACCTTCCTCATTAGAGATTTTGTTACACAATACATTAATATTGAGGGGAAGAGGCCACTCCTACATTCTCTCACCTGTTCTCTCACAGGACTATATGGCTTTTTGTTTTAGCTTCCGAAATCACTTCAGCCAAGTGTTTCACACAATCAGGAGACGGGAACACAACTCGTGCACTCATGATAACGAGAGTGATGTTGAGGAAAGGTCGTGGATGAAATGTGGGAAAGTGTGAGTGGAGAAGAGACAGTCCTGTGTATCTCTAAGGCATTCATTCAATCTTTTCATGGATGGAAGTGGCTGCTGCATTTGTGGCTCCTTCAGATCGATGAAGTGAAAAACAAACACAGACAAGGATTGTCATGATTGTCACTGTCTGACACTTACACACTTTGACAATGAAGCATAAACACTGCGCATTCTCTACCAGTGTGTGATTTTACAACAGCATTGAGACTTAAATGTCTGTTATTTTGAGTGTTGTATTTGCATGGCCAAATGTACAAATGTATGAGCTGAGATCAAACAGCTCTTATCATGGATGAAAGGCAACTGCTTTGCTGCATTCACAGAAATAATGACATGTATGACCATAGCATTTGTTTTTAAAGATCTACCTGAAATGTCTGTATTATCTTAGTTACACTTCAACTTTTTAAGTACTATGTTGATAATACAGACCCAACAGAACAATCAGTCAGAACTCAGTGGACACACAACACTTTGGATATCCATACAATCTCAGCTTCAAGTAATTGCTTAAAATTCATAAAGTGAACAATAGTGCAAAATATGTCAACCAAATAGTAAAAAAAGACATGATTCATCCTGCTTATTTCTTCACCGAAGAATTCAGTCGGTGTCTGGTGTATTTTACTGGTGTATTTAATGTTGGTGTCTTTTTTCTATTTTCACAGGTTGTGTTCAGGTGTTTCTCGATCCACGACTGCCTCGTGAGTTTCTAACAGTCAGGTGAACTTTGAGTTTAGATGTCACTTTCATCAAAGTTCTCTCATAATACACACATTCACGCAAAGAAAACGCCCTGATCCTACACGTGGACACAACCCAGACATTGATTTAAATTCAGTGCCATGTAACATGTAACACTCTCCCATGTCTAAAAATCCTTTGCAGAGTAATCTGTTAAACAGAGTTGATTTATTTGCAGTGACTGACTCTTGTACAGTGGACTTGAAATGCACACTACCAGAGTGACAGTTAAACTACACTACGAGAGCATTAAAGTTAGCAGAAATATACAGCACAGAGCACAGACTGAGCACAACTCACTTCATCCAGATCTACATCAAAGTGTCAAACTGAGCCAGTGAGTATCTACAAACAAGTGTCTGATCATTATATGAGTTTAGATCTGATGAATTGAAAAGCTTTTCCAGTGAGTTCAGTTTAATTCAATTCATTCATCTTCTATACCGCTTGATCTGTCAGGGTTGCAGGGGAGCTGGAGCCTTTCCCCGCTGACTATGGGCGAGAGGCAGGGTACACCCTGAACTGGTCGCCAGTCAATCGCAGGGCTGACACACAAAGACAGACACCCACCCACACCTAGGGGCAATTGCACCGAGGGACAACGTAAAGTAGCCAGTTAACCTACTGTGCATGTTCTTTTGTGATTGTGGGAGGAAGCCGGAGTACCCGCAGAAAACCCACACGGACACAGGGAGAACATGCAAACTCCACACAGAAGAACTCAGACCAGACCGGGATTCAAACCTGGAACCCTCTTGCTGTGAGGCAACAGAGCTAAGCGCTGCACCACCGTGCCGCCCAAGTTGAGTATCATGTGGGATGAAAGTAACTCAAATTGAGTTAAGGTATTTTTACTGTTTTCAATAGCTCAGCTGAGTTTGCTTCAGGGAACGAGGACCAACCATGTGACTGAGCAGAGGCAAAGTTCCACCCTAAAACATCCAGACGCCCATGTTGTTCTCATTACTGTCTCTCATAGTGTGAAGCCCAAGAACAAAGGCTCCAACACAAACACAAAGAAAATGGCTGAGTAGTGTTTCTAAAGGAGAAAAACTGTTCCAGTAGACAGCACCCTGTAAAACCACAACTTATCTTTTCGCATTTAGGTTGTTGCCTGGATTAAACACACAAGATATATCGTGTTAGTGGGTTTTAGAGCTGGACCAGGCTAGCTGCTTCCCCCTGCTGCCAGGCTTCATGCTAAGCTAAGCTAATCACCTGCCGCTAGATTCATATTTAATGCACAGACACAGGAATGATATCACTCATCATTTCCCAAAATGTTGAACTACTCCTTTAATGGTTGAGCGAAACAGTGAAGGAGAAGAAAGTATGCAGGCTGTAGCTGTAACTGAACAGTCAAACCCAGAGGGAAGAAAACACATTATGAGGCTTGGTTACAGTCATAAAATAAGTGGCATTTGTTGTTTAGTTGAAAACATTTGCTGCCACTAATAAACTAGAGACCAACTTTGTGGATTCACTGAAAATAAGATTGAGCTTGTGGATGTAATCATAGACTGAACTTATCTAGAGCCTGACAGCAGCTCTAAATTCTAACAAGAAATAGTTTCAGCATGTTGCATTTCTGTTTGTGTATGGATAAAACAGGCAAAACTTCCATTTTAAAATGCTGGTGGGATTTAAATGTATTTATTTATTTATTTACCTTTAGACAAAGCCAGATTAGCTGTATCTCCTTTTCTGCAGTCTGCATGCAAAGCTAAGCTAATGTCCTGGTTTTGTGAAATTGTGAAACTGCTCAAACTGCAAGACAGCTGACCAAAATTTTTTAACATGCCAGTAATCCATCTGAACACAGAGATCGCTGACCAGGTTTTAGCCCTGAGTGAAAAACACAGACCCTCATTCGTCTGAGTGCGAACACACCTTCTGCTGAATTCATCTGTAACTTTTTATTTCTACTGTTTACCTTGCAACCGTGGCAACAAAAGATTAAATAACTGCTGCCATGATAATTTTCCAGAGTTATAAAATCCAGTCTTGCAGTATTATAAACCACTCTGTGGTGTTTTGGTGTCCGATAAGCCTTCACACTCAAACATATCTTACCTGTCTCACCAGCATCTGAAACTACATGCTCCCACCAATACAAGCTCTTCTTTTAATGCATTCAGCCTGAACACCACTTCATGGTGTTGTGACCCCCTTCAACCTGAACTTCAAATGACTATTGATCTCGTGGAAATTTGGCCCAATTCTAAAATAACTTGTGACCAATTTGGAGTAATAATTGGATTTTATCTGTTGGTATCTACAGAATCAACAGTAAACTGCATTTGACTCGACAACAGGACTGATTTGTCCTGCAGCTGCTGAGTATAGGAAATGTCAGTGGTTCTTGGTAGCCTTACCAGGTTTGATGCGTTTCTACCCTTAGACTCAAGCTGAGTTCTGTGTCTGCGCTGTCGTTTCTTGATTGTAGATAAGCTCCATGTTTTCAAACATGAAGATGTCAAAGACTCAAAGAAAATCGCCCAAACTTTCTGCAGTGACAGGAAACGTGTGAATTCTGAATTAGGGTGGATTTTCCCTCACTGGTCAATGAGCAGAGTGTAGCTGGTCTACTGCAGACAATGAGGCCATTTGGTTATACATATGCACATACACATACATACATTGTATACATACAGGTACCACATTTCGTGTACACACTCGTCAACACGTGATCATTTTAACATGCCAGAGTCAAGTCAGACTAGTAGGTTGACAGATCAATGAATCTTTAACATTTTCCCTGCAATTAAAAACGAAACAATCAGCGTCAGACATCCAAGCATGGATCATTCATTTCAGTCAGCTCATTCAGTTTTGCACAAGTCAGAAGTGTTAGCAGACATCTTTGCAGAACCAGTGGGTGAGAGACAATAAGGAGCAGGACCAAACAGTTTACAGGTCAGAGATCTTAGTCATAAATGCACATTTCCTGTTCCTGATGCTCCCCTCAGCTTTTAACCTTGATGAGAAATGCAGGACAGGAAGTTCTTTCTCTCCCTCTCCTCACATTACAGGAATTTTCCATCAAGCTAACGACCCAGACCCACACAGGAGAGGCTGCAGTTGAGGATCACGGAAGTACTGAACAGATTCATATCTGTGATCCGCCCAAGTCTCCCCCGCCTGCGGGGTAATGCCTCAATCCACCTCCCCTGCGCAGCGAGTGCAGTGCCACAGTGCAGCAGCCTCGCAGCAGTGACCCTATATGATACATGGGCTGTCCGTCACGGACTGGACCGCGGCACAGCCATGCCACTGTTGGCACCACAGGGATGGCCACTGCTAGCAGATCAACCAGGAAGTGACGGCTCCAGTAGCTTTTCTGAATCGTCCCGTCAGATGAGTCAGATGAATCCTCCTTCTCTGCTGCGGCGCCTCCTGCAGCACCTTGTTCTTTAGTTTCATCTTCATCATCGTCCTCATCATGCACCTCAACTACAGTGACACCAGCTATCTCTTCATGGGACGTTGATCTCCTCGGCTGGGAGGTATAAGGCTGTTCTACACCTGGTGATAATCCTGGGTGATTTGGACTCAACTGTCCTGTCTCTTCCTGAGTTGATCCTGCTGATAGGCCAACTTCTTCCATGCTGCGCTTCTTCAGTGTTGTCCCACCATGCCTGCTTTCTCCACAGCACCCTGCAAACCTAAGCTCACCCTGCATCCCTGGTGATTTCTCTGCTGGGTCACACAGTTTTCCTGGCACTGCCTCCTCCACTGCACCTTGACCTTCCACCTCATTTCCTCCCCCTGAGCCCATCTGCCTCTGCTGCCCTTCATCCTCCAGCCTGATCCCTGTTTTTTCATCACACTCCTCTCTTGCAGCAGCTTCCTTCTCTCTCTTATCTTTGTCCTGCTTTTCCTCCTCCTCCACTCCCTCCTTCACCCCACTCAGAGGACTCTCCATGGAACATGCCACGGTAGCAGACCGTGGTAAGGGGGGGATAAGCGGTGTTTTGGAGACCGGGATAGGCTCTGTGGCTGTACTCATGACCGTTGCTGTGGTTACCGAAGTTGTGGTGGTGATGGAGTCCAGCTCCTCCTCCCCCTCATCAGATATCCAGGTGGAGGTGGGGCTGCAGGCCTGGGAGCGGAAAGTGCGTTGCTCTGCAATGGTATCCAGGTCAGAGGGGTAACCAGCTGTTGTGGGGATGGGGCAGCTTTCAGTCTGAATGCCTGTCTCCCTTAGCGGGTGCAGATACAGGTGGTGATGGGACAGGCAGGGGTGGCTCATACAGCTCACTCCACCCAGGCCACAACGAAAGGGCGCCAGCCGCTCGCCTGTGCACAGCTTCTCATAGGTGGAGGAGTGCGGCATGGTGTGGGGCACAGAGTGGGACAGGTTGTGAGGGAAAGAATGAGGTAAGGTATGGGAGAAGGTGTGAGGCAGTGAGTTGGGCAGAGAGTGGGGCAGAGACTGGGAGAAGGTCTGTGAGTAGGAGTTGAGTAAAGATGCTGTCTCCTCAGAGAGGAAGGCGGCCTCCAGCAGCAGGTCGGCCCGGCTGGGGACGCTGCTCTCCCCACAGCACACAAAGCCACTGTCCTGGGTGCCGTCACCTGACAGACAAGGAAAGTCCTGCCCGTTGCCGTTCTGGTCTGCCAGTGCCGGATCTGTGAGCTTAGTGTAGGTGGAGCTCCGTGTCAGAGAACGGGCTGGGGAAGCATCGCAGGAGCAAGACCCCCTCCCGCCTACTGCTGGTTTGGGTAGTCCCCCTGGACTCTCCCCGGATACCGACGCTGGTGCTGAACCCCCGACACGGATCCGACAGCCTGGTATGGCCTCCCCTTCTTTGGCCAATCCAGCCTGGGCTAACTCCATACTCAGCAAAAGGTTCTCTAGCTTATGGTTTTGAGTATTGATGTCCTGGAAGTACTTCTGGACCCCTATGTCCCCACTGAGTCCCCCGGCATCACTGAGCCTGGCACGGACAGTTTCCACAGCCTGTTTGAGCTGCTGGATCTCCTGACGCGCCTCCTTCAGGGCCAGCTGAGCCTCCACACGGTGACACTCCTCCTCAACCCAGTCCTCCTGCATCCTGTAAAGCTGCCCTCTCAGCTCATCTATCTCTGTGTCCCTAAGAGGGTGAAAATGGACATGAGAAAAGGGAGAAGGAATGAAAAGAAGAGAGGAAGAGGGATAGATTAAGGTATGTAACGTAAAGCTGTCAGATTTAGTGAGGGAAAACCAAACTAACAAATTGGGCGACAGAAGAACTGACTTTCTGACCGACCTTGATAATCTCTCTTCCTATCTCAGTATCTCACCTGTCTTGCAGTGTGTTGATGGTTTCTTTTAGCCTGGCCCGCAGGTGTCGGATACACACCTCCTTCTGCTGCAGGGGTGTGAGGTACTGCTCTGGTGGAGGAGGTCGAATACCATGGTTGTCTGTACACGACGTGTACTTCTGGTGACGTCTAGGACACACAGGTAGGGCAAAGAATGAGAACACTGGTGTTTCTGAGTTTAAATGCACTTCACTCTTCAGTGTTGCATGTTTTTATTTTGGCTTTTCAACTCCAGGTATCAGACCTCTTTTTTTTTACTAAATGAAAAATGTCCATTATACTGTAAACTGAAGGTTTGTTGCAAAGACCTGGACCCTGCAGAAAAAATAGCTGTAAACACAGCAATGACTTATTTTCATATGCATTAACTACGTGTGTTTGACACTAACAAAAGTAAAATCAATGTTCACTCTCTTGTTAGCGATGTTTCAGCTGCTGACGGCTGGTGTGACTTAATTACTGTAAAAGCATCAGGCAAAGGCTTTGAAACTGCAGCCTGATTCCAGGCCTCTGAATTGCTCCCTACATCTTTTTCAGCAGTTTCAGTAGTGAAGTGAAAATGAAATGGCAGTTCAGTCTGATTATCAGGCTAATAAAACAGCAAGGGAAAAGAAATACCTGTTGTAAGCATATCAAGCTCTGATTTTCAGTGAGGTCTGTAAGTTGCACACAGTTTCTATTTGTAATGTTCACTTTTGGTTTGAAATGAGTGCAATCAACCAGGACTGAGTTAGAGAAGCTTCTCGTCTCTGATACTGAGCAGACCATGCAGTGTCTGATGTCTCACCCTTTGGTAGGGCTGCAGTCGCTGCCTTTACAAGAGCCTGAGTTGCTGCTGCTGCTGAGGGAGGCGTTGCCATAGGGATCTCTATTACTGGTTGTGGCCGGTGTCCGCCTGGTACCAAAGTAAGAGGAGACATGTTAATGTGTTCCTGCCAACAACATGAAACCATGCCACTCTAGACACTGAGGTGACACTGAATTCTGTGATCTGTTGAGCAAAACATCCATGACACTGTTCAAAACCACAAATCTAAATAGACATGAACAGATGAAACTTCAGTCCAGGTCCACAAACATGCCAGTACAACACAGAAATGCACAAATATACACAGACACATTACAAATACAGAGGCCAAAGCTGTTATCAACAGACAGCTCTGCCTGAGAAACATGGACACACACTCCTTTGGGCACAGACCGTGATGCTGCTATTTTTCATCGAGGGAATATGCTCTGAAAAGATGAAAACCAAAACAAATATTAAAACAAATCACACACTCAAAGACACAACTAAAAGAGGCATTCCTCAAAAGAAACAAAGTGAGAGTAGCTTTCACTGGAGAGTATGAAAACAAGAAAAGAAGGGAGGAACAGGTCAAACTAGACATGATGCTGTGAAAACCACAACGTAACATCATGGAACATTCACTACAGTGCAAAGGGTGTGATCATTCCCATGCTTCAGAGGATCAACACTGATCAGGAGGAAACAAGAGGGACTCAGAACAGACCGAGAACGAGGGGTGGAGGGGGAGTTTGTGGAACGGCTGTGGCGGTCTGGAGACTTGGTGGAAGTGTATCCTTTAGTTGGCGACTTGGTTGATGAATAGCCTTTAGTCGGTCGCATTGAGACCATATAGCCTGTCTCCATGGGAACGTAGTCTAGCTCTATGAACCTGCAATAGTCAAACCTGACCAGGCAGAGACAACATGGTGTTAAATCACAGAGGACAGTGGAGGACCGCACCTGAATGACACAATGTGCATGCTACAAAGACAAAGCTGTCCTGCATATGGCATGTCATAGGATTCACCTAATTCATTCAGAGTCTGAGCAGCAGGCAGTGCCAAATATCAACAAGCACTCAAACCCTGAAGAGGCCCAGGAGAGGACTCTCTCTGAACTCTTTACAAGAGAAAAGACTGAGGCTGCTCTCTTTGGCTTCACATATGAAACATCTATAAGTAGTACTATTCAGCTACGAGGCTGTTACATCGCACACAACACAAACTACACTCTGAATTCTGAAATATAATTCACAAGGGACAAAACGTTGTGAGACTCCAGTGATTGGAGGAGCTGGGGAGTGCTGGCAACTGCATTAGCATTTATACTAAGAGCCTCATCATCCAGAGCATTTCACTTTCAAACAAGCTGCCACACAAATGTCTCTACACAACAAATGCAATTTGAAAATTAGGTGGACATCAAAGATGGCAGTAATAAAACAGAAATTCAACCTCTAACACTTCTTACATCCCGAACAATTGTCCGAACATGACAGTTCACTTAGTTCTCTCTTTTTAGTTATATTTACTTTCTAAAATCTGAACGTAAAGATCAGATCAGTTGATCTGATCTTTACAGAGCTGTATGTTTTTAGACTACAGCTAAAAGGTTGTTGGGGACCATTATGAAAATTAAAGTTAAAAACTTCTGGTTATACCTCAAACCTGACCGGCTCTGGGGGAATTCATTAGATATCTCACAGAGGTCACAGTAGGATAAGCTAAACTCTTGTTGGCTCAAGCTTCATACTTAAGAAGAGACTGAGATTGATCTTCTCTTCTAACTCTGGGTAAGAAAGCAAATTGACTCCAAACTGTTCCATTAAACGTATCCATGCCAGACAATGGTAAAGTGTTGAGATGATGTAAAACCACACATATCATCTGAATAATAATGCTGACAAAAAGCAAAGTAAACACACATTTTCACCTTTAAACATTGCTACTATCCTGCTGAAGAAGATACAGTTGTTGAGTATCACAGTACAGTTTTATCAGTGGTAGCCAGGACAAGGAAGGGTGATCTGTGATGGGCAACTTCTGTCTACACATTCCTTGCTGATAATGAACTTTGTAGTGTTTTGTGATTAGTGATACTGAATGACACACTGTGAATGCTAATGACCTCTTACTTTAAAAGGACATGACTGTTGCCCAATCACTGGCCTCCACAGAGGGAGGCGGGGACAAGCAGGGCCAATCAGAGCAGCCATGAGGGATTTGCACAAAGGACATGATAACTCCACAAAAACCCAAAACATAGAAACAGAGTTTCACCCACCCGTTAACCCAATGACGTGTGATTTGGACTTCTTTGTGAAAACGTAAACAGACGTCTAATTTTTTTTATGCTACCCCAACTTCCCCAAGGTTCTTGCAAGAGCTGTGCTGAGTAGACATGTCCTGTGTGATACAGTGAGGGAGGAGGCCAGACTGCTCAGTAGATTTTTGATCAATATATGACAAAAGCCAAGACATTAACAGAACAGAAAGAGGCGGAGGAAGCAGCTGAAGCAGTGAGTCTGGAGAAGGACAGAATAAACAGTACAACAGTGCTGAAGGTTTGGCAGTCTGTTCCATCCACCTGCTGGGATGGAACCTGGGTGGTGGGTGAAGGTCTGGTGGACATAGTGGTTGGCTGTAAGCTGTAGGAGTGTTTCCCAGGAGTCAGGTGTTGGTTAGTGTGAGTGGTTGAAGTGCAGAAGTATTTATTTTACGATGTGCTTTGTTTCCGGTAGAGACAGAGACTTTGCTCAAGAAACATTCTCGATACTTCGGATAAACTATTTTTAAAAAGTCCAAACAGCACATTCTCATCTCGGGCAATGTCAGTGTCTCACCGACTCTCTGCAGGGGAACTGGTTAGTGTTTGTGCTGTTGAGCGAATGGCTGTGGTGAACCAGTGGTCACAGTCTGCTTCCACAGCACAATGACAGCGCTATTTCTAACGTGCATGTAGCCGCTAAACACAACTCCATGCTATGAAAAAATACTTTACTGTACGTCTGTGTGCAAGCGCACACCTGTACATCAGGCTTTCCCTTGTTTTGTTCTGTCATGACAGCATTGAGTCTATTGATAACTGAGTCTATTATCAGTAGACTCAGAGGCAGTGTAACACAACGGCAAACACACAAGTCTGTGCTGTTTGTTATTGCTGATGCCACCTTCTAAGCTGAATATGAGCACTGAGAGCTCCAGCTGGGATCTCAGTGTTGCTTTCACGTTACATATGATGGAGCAGTGATCTAACTTTAAACTCTGAAGGATGTACGTTACATTTCAAACTCTGTGAATCAGATCGACAGGTCATCGCTGCAGCAATTGACTGTTACTAAACTCCGCCCTCAGACAGTGATGGACCAGCCATAGCTTCACAACTGTATCCAGGCACAGCAGGCTGGTCAAGCTTTGGATTCTTCCACATGTTGAAGCACAATACATGAGGCTACTCTGCATTTAGATAGTTTGGAAGTCTGCGTCATTTTCTTTAGCTTACTCAAAACCTACAAACACAAGAGCAAAAGTGTAAGGAATGGACTAATCAGAGTGTTTATCTGCTCTAACAAACTGAAATGAGAGGTTTCTTTTGTCTATGTCTTTCTGAAAGCAAGGACCCACTATTTAAAAAAATACTATGAATTTTGAGTTGTAAATCCACCAGTATTATGAATTTTAACTGCAGACATGTAGGGATAAAATGTAAAGCTTGACAGGAGTAGCAACAGTAAGTAAGGATGGCAGGCTTAGCAAACAGTCAATTAGAAAATGGAGAAGCAGCGGTGTCTAAGTAAGACAGGTAGCATAAATGTTGCCTGTGTGCTGCTGTTGCTCTTGTTTTAGTGGCTACAGTGCATGCTGGAGCTACAGCTACAGCTACGGAGCATGCTCTCTGAGACTGTAACTTAAGTGTGTCTCACGCAGGGGGCGCGGGCACAGGAATGGCCACCGGCACAGTGGCCGCTGGCGCGGTCGTCCCTGACCCTGCCGCCGGCTTGGGCACCGGCACGGGCGAGGACGCTAGTATTTGCTGCAAGCGGCGTTTGGGCTGCAGCACCTTCAGAGGGTTGAATCTGAGGAAGAGAGACGAGAAAGAGGAGGACACCACAGCTACAGGTTGATCTGTCTGTGGTTACACATTACTATGGTAAGAAAACCACCACAACCACCATACCCAAACATCTTGTCTCTAGTTGGGCTTTAATCAGCATCAGCATAGGGCTGATGCTGATTAAAACACTTGAAATTTCACACGGTATTATAGGTGGACTTTTGGCAATATGCAGTAGAATTACTTAGGCTGTGATTCTTCAGCTCACCAGCCTGCAGCAATGCCAGATTAGCTCTCCATGGTATTAAAGTACTGACAGGATAAACTTTGACAACAGAATTAAATCAATGTCCACACATCAAGTACAATACAGGCATTCTGTATACAACTGTACTGGAGCATCTATTTTGCAAAGTGAGAACATTTAAGTGTGAGCGTAAATGGCTTAATGGATGGAGAAGTAGTAATCACTGTCCCTATAGAAAACAAAACCTCAATAACATGGTCTTATCCTTTAACCCATGTCCAGTAAACAGGCAAGGGAAGTCCAGCAGCTGCAGGAGAAAACAGATCAATATACCATACTCGATAAATTGTGTTCAGGTTGCAGTAAACTTGCTGTTCATTGGTCAGTGTGTAGGAGGTGTCTGACTGCGTGTACTTTATCTTCTTCTCAAATATACCACGGCTGTTCCATCAGCATCATTCCAGCTCACTGAAAAAGGTACAGACACACTGTAAACTGCTGACACAATCATGACTGAAAAGGAAGACAGAGTGAGTTGGTTGCTAACCTCCAACTTCTCAGAGAGGTAACCAGCTCTTTTCACTGAGCCGTGCTGTTTGTAGATTCATGCCTTGGTCAGCATAAAATCAGATAAAATCAGGCCAATTATTGTCTGGCTTTTTGATTAAAACAACAATAATTTGGAATTCGGTGACCTGTGGTATTAAACTGCATTTGCTGTTATCACCAGTAGCTGCAGGTTTTGCCAAATCTTTGAGATGGCCACATTAATAAGTCTTTAAAATGGCAGGTCTAGGGAACCTGAGGAGCAGATCGTGACACATGTATTCATCTGCTGTCGCATATAAAATTACACTGCCACTTAAAGGTTGTGTCACAGAATTTAATTTGTTATTTGTTGTTTTGAAAAGGACACACTCAATAAAGGTTCATTAAAGGACACTGTTTGAGTAAAAGTGAATGAGCAGAATGTGGTAACATTTTATAATACAGCCTTTAATTTACAGTGTAATTTCACTGTATAAACCAGGTAGTAATAAAATACTTAATGGTTCCTTTCTGTGGTCCAAGGGGATCATCCCTCCCCCACTTACCCCAGTCTTGCTCAGCTGTGTTGGGGTGGCCTCTGAGACTGTGGTGGAGGGAAGATACTGTCCCACTGGACATGAGTGATGCTAATATTATATAAATAATAATTAATATAAATAATCTTTTGACCTTGTGGGGAGGAGAGGCCTCTTTCAGTACAGTTGACCAGCTAGGTTGTCCAATTTCTCCACATCCTCAAGTCCTTCCACATCAACATACAAGGCACCATCCAGGTTGGGTCTACCTCAGACCCCTTTAAAATCTGTTGTAGCATCAAGCAGGGATGTGTATTGGTGCCCACATTGTTTCTTCTCCCTCTTCCTGCAGAAAGCCTTTGGAACATCACCTGAGGGAGACTACCTATACACCAGGACAGATGGTAATCTATTCAACCTCGCTCAACTGAAAGCTAAAACAAAGGTCAGACCAGCCATCGTTTGGGACATACTGTTTGCTGATGATGCAGCAGTGGCAGCACTCTCCCAGGAGCACCTGAAAACCCTCATGGACTGGTCCACCCAAGCATACCAGGACTTCACCCTGACCATCAGCCTGAACATAGACGCCGCTCAGGACCTTCCTCATTGGCAGCTGGCACTCCACAGTGCACTGCTGACACATGAAACCACCTTGGCTCAACACAGAGAATCAAAGAAAGCAAAGAGGAAGCAACAACAACAGGACAACACCACGTTACCAGCATCATCTGGGCTGGCCTACAGATGTAACATCCCTTCACAGCCACAACAGATGCTGCACCAAAATCTAACTTCCAGGTACAAGACATCTATGGTCCTCTGAGCCTGCAATGCAGTGGTACCTGATTCACACAACAAAGTTCAAGCATAAATCACATAATGTGTTTGCCAGAATGCATTAATACACATCAACGCAGCTACACCTGGGCCTGTGGTACTAGAGGAAACATGAGAGACAATATACACAAAACTCTGTAGTTAACCATAGATGGATGTAGACACACCTTTAATCATATGTTTGCATATCAGTGCTTTAGTCCGCGCCACCATTCTTTCAATGAGAAGAACATACAGAAAAAAGGTGCAATTTATCATTACATGCTACAATTACACATGGCTGTGGTTCTCTGTAGTACCTGTGGTATTGTTACTGCATCACATGTAGCTGTAAATCCTGCACAAACACTGTACACAGTGAATGATCACAATATGTTTTTATTAAAACCAGTTTATGTATAGGAAATGACATAAACATGGTTTGTGCATATGCCTTTCTTGTCTAGTCTAATTGTTTAGATGAAACTTTTATACATCACATTTTAATGAACATTGACATACATGAAAAAAAAACAGGATTCCCATTAAACATAAAACCAACATGTCTCTGGTAGCTCTCCTGTCAAGCAAAAATGAGGAGTGTGGCTAAAAGTTGTAAAATCAGGGGTCCTCATTGGCTACCTACCGGCGAGAGCCCGACGCAGACCTCCGATTGGCTGGAGCGGGAGCAGACATGGGGCCAGACAGGCACTTGCACAACCTTAAGTTTCTTCTGACCTCACTTCCTGTTTCTGTTCTTCAGCTCACCAGTAAGAGCCTGGAGCCTGGAGGAAAACACATACATGACCAGTGAGTGACCACACACACCCAGGAAGAGGAGGGATTGGTCAACAACAGCAGTGACAGCAGTAACAAAGACTAAACTAACTAGACACACACACATACACACACACACAAATAAGGAATGAGTTTTGCTGACTGCCCCTGTGTTTGGATCTGGATACCTCAGCATGCAGCATGATGCTGCTGACTCAAGCTGACACTTAGCTGGCAGGGACAAGACATCAGGACTCAGCACCCAATCACCTCCCAGCAATGTGGGAGAACTAACCAATCATCACTCATCTGTCCCATCTCCAAATACTGGTGAGAGCCACAGAGCGGAGCAAAGGGAACTGACAGTTGCATCTGTATCTGTGTGTGTGTACTTGCGTTTAGCATCTACGTGTGTTTGTTTGTGAGTGACCTTATGTGAGAGCTCCCATCTGCCTCTTTGTGAGTATTCAAACACACACGTGGCTGTGAGGACGCAGCGCCTGCCTCCAGTCTCATAAACATTTAATCATTACGCTCATCAGTGACTGAGCAAAGCTCACCCTGGCATTATGCTGCTCAAAAGGCCAAATGCAAATACATGTCAGGCACAGCCGTGGCATTCAGGATGTACGCTGATCCAAAATATATAAATAAATAAAACAGAATAAAGTCCTGCCAGCGTCTACTCTGATAATGAGAGACAAGATAGAAGGAAAAAGAATCATCAATAATACATCACAACTTAGTGGGCTCTTCAGTGGCAGGTGTGTGAGTGTGTGTGTAAATGGAAGGCCCCTGCTGTAAGTCACCTTCCTGCTGTAACACCTGTGTTGTCTCTCTGCCAACCATCAGTGACTCAGAAAATCTGCTTCCTGTCCTCTCTCCCACCACAGTCAGTGAATGAGCACATGTGTAGGTGGATTAATGGCAATAATCCCAAAGCAGGGATCAATACGCTCCACGACCGCTGGACTAAATGTATAAAATGGAACTGTGTTGGGTTTTCTAAAACTGGCTCCTTGTACTTTCGGCCACAGGCTTATCAATCAACCCTCGTAGATCCATCTTCAGAATGATTAAGGATCTGATCGTTACCTGCTGCATCAGTTTGACAGTCAATAGTGTTTTTGGGGAAACTTGTGTTGAATCTGATGTAAATATATTAAAAATAATCCAGACAACCAATATAACACTCACCAGTCACTCAGAGAAGCTGGCTCATTCACTGTGACATTCACTGTGCTTTTAATACTCATAAACTGAAGTTTTAGTCAAACAATCTTTTATTTTCATGGGCTGTGACAGTGCAGATGTCACACTGGGTCATAGCAACACCTCCACCTCCGCATTTCAAGAAAGAAATAAAGCATATATCTCTTGCATTAATATGCACAGGGAAACGTGCACACATGCACACAGTGTGCACACAAACACACAGACACCAGTGCAGCACATTTTGTTGTAAATATGACATTAGTATGACTTGTAAAAACAGTATATAAATATTTATTGTCTACAGTGTAATATAGTTATCATAATTTCATAAATTTTTATTTTACAGTGCGACATAGGCCCAGGATGGCAACATGTTCTCTGGCCTCTGTCACAACAGATAAATCACATGACAGCCCATCATACAGGATTTATTAAGTTAGGCCTGTTACGTAACACCATCCCCTGCCACAGACTGCCTGAGTGAGGTCGACATGCAAGCAGCTTCTGCGCTGACAAGACAGAAACACAGAGCAGGTAACAGAAAGAGATAGGGGAAGAGAGAGGCAGAGAAAGAGAGGGAAGGAAGAGGGAAGAGAGGGAAGCCAATGAGATGAAAGGAGGAGGAGGCACGTGTCGGGGAGATGAGGAAAGGAAAGACAGTGTGTCCTTGCTGTGTAGGAAAATGTGGTTCATCTGTGTATATCTAACACAAATTGTGCTGGTGCATACCTTTGTGTTTGTGCATAAAAAGCCACACATTTTAACAGCAGAAAAACAGTGAATTGAACTGAGAGCACAAATCCTGGTTCTAACAAAATACGGTATAATGCAAGAGTTTAGATGCAGATACACCGAGGGGGTAGCAGAGCGCCCCTCCTTGTCCGGACTAAGCAGACTGCAGCGGCAATGCAACTCACGACTTGCACCTCATAGGTCGGACAGAGAGGGGAGGGGAGGAGGTGTGTATGTGTGTAGGGGAAAGTATGAATCACAGCAAACACCCTGTGCAACCCCATCTGACGGACAGGAAAATGCTGGTAAACAGAAGTTTAGGACTGTTAGACAGCCCTGGGGTCTGCAATGCTGAGTCACTGCTGTTAATCCAGGAGAGCCATTCAACAGTGAGAGTTTAAACATGTGTGTTTGTGTGCTCAGTGTTGTTCATCATAAGACCCCCCCCCCCAACACTTTTCCTGGCTGGTGTTTGGAAACTGGACCCTGATGTGATAGAGGCACTGAATCATGGATAAATGCTAACTTTTTAACCTGCTGTCTGTATTAATGATCTCACTTTTGTGTCTTAATATTGTCAACAGGTCAACGGTGTTAACTGTTTGTTTCCAGTCTTTATGCTAAGCTACGCTAAATGGTGGCAGGCTCCAGCTCCATATTCAGTGGACAGATGTGAGAGTGGTGTCCATCTTCTCATCTCATTTTCACCAAGAAAGTGAATAAATGTATTTCCCATTAAATGTCCAACTACTCCTTTAACATCTGACCTATAAATACAGTTTAATCCAAAAACTGTCCCATCACCATTCTGAATCATTTCTAACTCTGCATTTATAAATACAGTACTGCATTTTTAACTTGGTGTAGGAGATATAGGTGAAAATGTAACTCTTTCTTCAGGATCATGATTTTTGGACCCCGTACTATCTGACCTTCATTAACTAAATGAATACATTCTCAGTAACGAGCTCCCCTGGTCTGGTTAACCAAGAGTTAATGCTGGTAGCATTTCTGTTCCTGTACACTGTGTCCCGAGCTCCATAAGTTGAGAAGCTTTCGTCTGATTTAAATAATACATCTGTGGGCTGAATGCGGCTCTGCATCGCTCCAAGTCAGAGTCTCTCTATCTGCCCAGATGATGATGATGACTCATTCTCTTATCAGGAGACAGACTGCACAGTCAGCAGCTTCTATTAGCATGCTGCCTGGGAAACACAACGGTGTGACCCATCATTTGCTATAAATACACACAATTCAGAACAAGATGTGGCAATTTTAATTGTGAAACTGACAATTTCTTTCAGAAAAGAAATGGTGTATGAGAAGTTAAAATGAAATGAGATCATTAGAACAAATGAAAAAGCTCTGAAGAGTACTGTAGTAATACCAAAATTCGTTGGTGATTGTGCTTGTTTGTCAGTCCATGTAGCCAGGTTAGGTCTGTGGTCTGCATCGATTCTAAAGGAAGAAAACAAGACACTGGGACTCTGTTTCAAATTAAACACAGATGTCAAATAAAAGCTGAGTCTACTGTATCTTATTACATGGTTACATGTAATAAGATACATTCTATGGTTACATAAGAAAGCTATAAAATGCACTGAGAATCATACCATATATGTTATCTTCCTCTAATCTAGTAAGAAATAATATAATCAGTCAATGAAAAATGGAGAAAATATACAGTCAGGTGTCCCAGTAAGCCTTGACAGTGTGACAGTGAGCCGACATGAGCATCAGCAGGACCCTGACACTGAATTCAGCCATCATTCATTTTATTATTTACACCTATACTGTGAAATATCAAAAGACCTAGCTCTCCACTGTTTGTGGTGGTGACCACAGACTCAGCCTTTATAAATACTTGATCAAGGATCTTTTTACTAACATTAATAATGTTTCATCAGGCTCCTTCCTTTTTCCAGAGGACTCACTGATATGACTGTATCACATCACATCAGACACTAAGCCCTACTTTTTAACACTAGTCTACACTAGGCTAGCATACAAGATGTTTAGTCTGTAATTCACTTTGATACATGAACCGAAGGCTCACAGAGCTTAATATGAGAGTGGCTACAGTGCTGTGCAAAAGGTTTAGGCACTAAAAGTAAAGTGAGGATGCTAATGCCTGTACTCTGGACACAGGTTGTTCTAAGCATCTTGGAGAACCTGCCACAGTTCTTCAGTGATTTAATCCGTCTCACTGTCTCCTGTCTCTTCATGTGATCCCAGACTGACTCCATGATGTTGAGATCAGAGCTCTGTGGGGACCAGACCATCTGCTGCAGGACTCTTTATTCTTCTTGTTTCTGGAAATAGTTCTTTATGTCTCTGGCTGTATGTTTGGACTCGTCATGCTGCAGAATCAGTTTGGGACGAATCACGTGTCTCCCTGATAGAAATATGCGATAGAAAAGAATATTAACACCTAAAGTGACTAAAACCTTTACACAGTCCTGCATTAGGTTTAGGTTTTACTCAGAATAACAATGGAAAACCAAAATGAGCCATCTGTGCTAAATTTTCAATAAAAAACAGATGTCAGTCACACAAAAGTGACATTATCCACCTGGAATATTAGTGCAATAGTTTCTCAGGCCTTGGATTTTGGCTGGACCGCAACAGCAGGGCCAGCCCTATAAACACAAATGCCTGAGAGATTAAGTTACACCACTGGTTGGCCCACAGAGTGTTGGAGTTTCCCCACTGGCCATAGATCTTTCAAAATGAATGAAAATGAATTGGTGCAAACACTTTCTATTATGTCACCAGGGGAGTGTTTACAGGCAGTGTTACTTAGAGCATTTGTCACTAGATTTCCCAAATTTTCAGACCCCTTCTGCTAAAAAAAACAAACAAACTTAGCTATTTTCCATAGAAGAAAGTCAATAATGTTTCCCCATGAGCGTAAGGCTGGGCTTTCCCTCCGCAGGCACTGATCTCTGTACTAATTCAGCTGACATAGATGTGAATGAGCTTCTAACTGTCTCTCTGAGTGATCACTTTACAAGTAAAAATGGCTGAGATCACAGCACAGCACAGCCGCTGTCTTTAACTTATGTTTGTGGTGATTTTGTCAGACAACGTCACGGTTATAAAATCAGGATTTCAGCAGCGCAGCAGCTTGGAAATGGCTTGGAAGTGACATCTAGATCATCTAGGGACATTAACGACTTTACGAGCTGGCTTTAGCTAATTTCCATTGAAATTAGTTGTTTACGGTGGCTCCACAACAGCTTTCAGCTACGCTCTCAGTTTCACACATTGACCAAACACAGTCCTGCCATGTACAAGGTTTTGACCTGGTCTTGTTTGAAGTACAGCAGCACGTCTCGTCTTTATCATGCCTGCCACTCTTCATTATTGTGTGCTGCTTTTTATCAGAGGTTAACCGATTATGCATTTGCCAAATCAATGTTGTAAAACCAAAACAAACACTTCTGATAAAGCATAAATCTCATGTCACTTGTCCAGTTAGGTTTTTTGAGTATGTCACCCTCTTCACCTGATTGTTGTCCAAAGTAGTGCATGTTTTTTTCCCTAATGACCATAAGGGCACGGACAACAACAACAACAACAACAACAACAACAACAACAACAACACAAAAGTGACAATATGCTTTATCTGAAGTGTTTTCAAGCAGTATGTTTCTGTTTTTTCAAGAGAAAAGTCAATGATGAGAACTAACTGGTTGGTTTGGCAAATGTATGTCTGGTTAACTTCCGGTCATCAGCTCTGATAAGGAGCAGCCACCATCCTTAGCCCTTCTGCCTTAGGGCTAGTGTCTGGTCTGTCTAGCAGCAGCAGCAGTGCCAGGCAGACTGTGTCTTTATAACATCCTCTGCCAGGATGACAAACACAGAGATGCCAGGCACAGCTGAATGGTAGTATTTAAACTCCTTGTAGCTCCTTGTAGCCCGTTCAGTCACAACACTTAAGTGATTTTTACTGTGGACACTTGCTGCGCTTGAAACTTTCTTCAAAGATTAACAACAACAAACACTGCCAATCGGAACAAGAGAGACACAGATAGTGCTGCTAGTTAGCAGAGTTAATACGGGGTTTTCTTGACTCTTTCCATGCACACATGTAGCCATAGTTCAGCTGTTGTACATGTAATGCTTGTTGTGTCTGCATGTGAAACAAGCAAAAACATTTCAGCCTTTCATTAAGCATGATAGAGAATACAAGCACACTCATTCTCCCCACTGGGCCTCTATGTTTGATTTTGAGCTGTTGATGTGCAGTGCATGCTGGTACATGTAGACACTGCAGTGAAGGCTGTGGAATATCAATTACTCTGCCAACTGTAAAAGCATCCAAAGTGGCTTCACTTCTAATGGAAACCATGAACCACGAGAGCAGACTGGACAGTAACATAATTAGCAGCTACACTGTCCTTCAAGCCTCTGTTGCTTCGGGGACATGCATGTACACAGAGTGAAGCAGAGGTGACAGAAGCTGGAGAAGAGTCCAGAACATACTCACACACTCATCAAATCCTCCCACACCCAGACACAGGCTGAAAATAACGTTCAGTACGATGCTCAAACAATGACTTTTGGTTTTCACAGCGTACACAGATCAGGCCAATCCTGCAGAGTCACCCTACTGCTGCAGTAGATGCAGAGTAGCTTAGCTAAGATCCAGCAGAGCACAGCAATAAAGCTACAGCACAGAGGGTGAAAGGGAAAAGGGGAGGGAGAAATGAACATAGCATACTCTCCTAAAACCTGGACAAATAGTCATTAAAAATCAACTGTTTATTGGCTTGAGATAAAACTGTGCAAACGTTTTACACCATAGTCTCACTGGATTTTGACAGAATTTTGTCCTGATTTGGCTGCAAGTTCTGGGGAAAATGCACATGGCACTGGTTTGTCTCTGGAGCCACTTTACACTACTCTTATCTGAGACGACTGGGAACCTCATATCTGCGCTTAATTAGGTCAAAAGCTCGAAATATCTTATGCTGTGGCGTTGTCATTAGTGAGCCAAGCAACAGCAATTAAAAGGATGCCAGAGCGCTGCAGCCTAAGTGACCATGCTAATAGTCTGTTTGAACTATTTTTCTCAAAGGAAAGACAAGCAAAGAGCATTGATAAAAACAGGAAATCAATTTTCACAATCACATTAATAACATGTGGGAGGAGACAGGAGGCTGCACACATTAATCTCTTTCACTCTCCCTCTACATCAGGCTCCATTCAGGATGAAGATGCACTGACAGACTAAGACAGAGGTAAACTTTATGCTAGAAATAGCACCATACCCTCATGATGATGCAGCAAACATGTTAGAAAACAGCTGTACACATCCAACAAACACGAGGCAACATTAGTGGATTGTAAAACTAAAAGTGACACTAAAATGCACTGTGGAGCTGAAGTACAGCCTGGTGATCATTTTAAAAAGGAGTGACCTCTTTCACACTACACGCAGTCATTTGATCCATTGCTAATACAAAAATATGGAATAGTGCAGCTTTAAGAATCACTAGTAAACCCAACAAAACAGACTGAATGTGAAAAACACTAAAACTGGATGTAATCAAAAAATGTTTTATTAAAAAGGGATCACATGACAACTTGTATGTGAGTGAAAGGTCATTTGTAGCAACAAACCTACAGATATCTATCACCCGCCTGTGGCATTTCCCTCAGCTGTACACTCTGTGCTACTTGCTCAGCACCAACAGCTGACAGACAACATTAGAGACTAGTTGGTGAACATAGTGGCACATCTTAAGAGCGAGCTATTTCCCTCAGGCATCGGTGGAGACTAAAACAGAGCGGCAAATGATTATACTTATTTTGCTCCATTTCTGCAGGATGTGTAAAAAGCAGTTAGCAGTTTGCTAACAAGTTCCCATATTAACATAGAAAGTGATAATATGTCAGTGTGGCATTTACAGCTTGTTTCAGGCCCCCAGTTTCAGATTTGGGAGGCCAAATCAGTTGTTTTCATGAAGTTTCAGAGTAATGTCAGAGCGCCCTTTTGAGAAAGGGACAAGTGAAGACGTTTCTGATCTTTTATAACTGTACGTATTGTGTAGACTGACATGCTCAGGCCAAATGCTTTAAATGCAACAGTCCAAGAACAGAAAATCATTGTTTAACTGACCTTTTCACAAATTATAGAAATATATAACCTGTGTCACAGGGTCATGAATAGACACTGCTTCTCATCTGACCTAACTACTGATGATAGCTAAACTATCTCCTTAAGCTTATTGACATTTTCAAATGTCTGGAGCACCCCTACACACCCCCCAGCACCCCACCCTAGAAACACCATCTATAATTAAAGCACAGTGGAAACAGCTGAGACTGACCTGGATGTGTTTTGCTTCTCATAAAGGCTAAAAACACTTAGATGGAAATGCTGCTCCTCCCCTGCAGTGAGAGCAGCCATGGAGTTAAATGGTGAGACTTGCAATACAACCAACAGTCCAGAGGGGACTGATGGCTACATGCTCTGTCTAACAGGAACGAAAAACAACAATCAGGAGCTTTTGGAGATTTTGCACAAATAAAGAACTAAAACTGAAGGCTGAATAGTTTCATATCGTCCTGTGAGACCACCACTGAGGCGTCGCATTCTTAAGGATCAATAATAGTTTTTGGTGATAATTATCACAGGACAAAGACAGAATCTGAGATTTTCCCACCATGGGCACATCTGAGCAAACACCATGCAGAACAAACGACTGCCAAGTCACCATGGTGACGGTCAATCCGCCACTTGTGAGGAATGTGAGCAGAAGCAGAGCTGCCATTGGTTGAGTATGCTGAGGGACAGGATGGAGGAGCCTGCTGCTGACAAGATGGCCATGCTGCAAAGGACAAACATGTCCAGTAAAGGACAGTGAACAACACTGAGCTCTGTCACAGCATGTTGTGTTCTGCTGCTTTCCTCACCTCTGCACCTCAGACATTGTACAGCCTGTGAGCTTATAAAAAACAAAAATGTTCATATGCATGAAAGGACTACGAAACGGGGACAGGGCCGGGGGGGGGGTCACTCATAGAACCACAAAGAGACACAATTTGTGACACAACAGAGACACAAAATGTCTGCAAAGAGACTCAAAAGAACTACAGAGACTCAAAACAACCACATGACCATACAAACCAACTTCTGAGGAGTATGGGGGGGTTACATGTCTGTGCCCATAGGCCCACTGTCTCATAATCCAGCAAATCCAGCCAGTGTAATGTGCATGCATTTAAAAGTGTCTGACTGTATGTGGTGTGCTTTGCTGTTCCCAAATGCTGAATTCTGACAGTACATGATAAGTGGATCGTGCCATCAGTCACCATCAGCTGTCAAAATAAGTCAGGTGTTTTTTTTTTCCAAGGTTACTCAGGAAGATGTGACAGAATGAATCCTGGATTGGATTCATTCTGTCACATCTTCCTCAGCCCTACACCGTGACCAGTCATTTCTGACTGTTCCTTTGTTGTTACGTTAAGAAATAGGCTCCTAGGCTCTAATCGTAAGGACCTGCGAGAAAAGCTGTAGTAAATTCAATGATCGCTGGGCTAACCCCATACTGCCTCGATGAAACTGGATGATTTGATTAGATTAGAGTTACTGGGTGGCAGCATTTGAAAGCCAAATAAAAACAGAGCTGTGCTTCTGTCATCAGTCAGGTGGCACCGTGCGTTCCTGTTAAAAGGAAATACTGCAAGGTCAAACTGCAGCGCCGGGCAAGCTGTCACGACTTTGCTGCCTACAAACATGGATGGCACTTACTTTGGATTTAAGACACAGTGAGCGGGTTCTCCGTGCAGAGCCAGGGCAGCGGTCAGAGACATTTCCATTCACCAAGAAAAGTACGATTAAGTACCCAGCCTTTTACGACGCTGGCACCGGTGGAAACATGTATCTGTCGCCCATAGGCCCCGGGGAGTTACACGCTCAAACATGGGCGAACAGGATGACAACACGCGCAAACATCTGCCGGAGCGCACTGCGCAGCATCCCTCCATCAGCTGCATCAGTATAAACAGACACAGCAGGAAATAGTCCGAGCCCTGCGGAACACACACGGCTTCAAATAAACGCCAGACTCCACACATTTCCTGTACGGCTGCTCCATTCATACATTATTTCTAGTCCTTGATGCACACTCCACTCTCTCCGCTCCACAGGCGCTACTCCGCAAAATGACAGCTCTGCAGCGACCGATGACGCTGATGATTTCAGCGACAAGCCCTGGCCTCTCTTACCTGTGCCCCCCTTTTCCTGTAACGCCGTTTAGTCCTGTCGCGGTTCCATCTCCTCGCTTTTCATTGTTTCCCTGCGGTTCCTCGCCAAAAGCTCCGCCGGATGGAACGGTGATCCTGGCTCACACGCCCCGGGGAGGAGGGAAGGAGAGAAGCAGGGAGGAGGGGGGGCAGGGCCAGGGGGACGCAGGGGGTGCGCTGGATGGTTGCCGCGTGAGGAGAGGCACACAAGTGTGTATGGATGGAAGCATCTGCGTCACGTTACGGCGGATTGTTTTTAAAGGGAAACACCGCTCAGTTTATTGGCCTGTAGAGGATGACAGCTACCTCTGTTAGCTTCTCCTCACAGAGAGGACTGAGGGACAGTGACTGTTGTCATGGATAAACATGAACACTGTAAAAAGATGGACTTTAACTTTGACAGTAACTACTGCTAATGCATTAATGCTAAACACTAATGCTAAACTAATACATGACTCATGGTGAATTAATGAAGGGCGTAAAATGAATTTGTTTCTCACCTTTAGCATATTATTAAGTCACCACGTTTACAGTTTTACATGTTGCTGCATGACCAAACAATGCTCTTTGTTTATGTCCCATTTTGGTTGACTTGTAAGTAGTTTTAAATCATGTATATATAGTTTTTGAAAGAAGTGCAGTGAAGGGCTGCAGAGGATGGTGCAGAAAACCCAGAAACCATATGTCTGTGGACAAATCAGAAGAATGTCCACCCATGTTTAACATCAGCAGTTTACATTTTCATTAGTTTACATGTAATGTTAATGAAATCTGATTATGACTTGTCAACATTACCAGAAAAAAACAAAAATAAAACAAAAAACAACTTTTGTTATATTGTCAAAAGAGTAATCATCACTTGTGTTGTTATGACGAGGGCACATGAAATTCCTTGAAGAGGGTCCCTCAATTCTACCTGAAAATCCTTCAGTTTTCCAGCAAAAAAATTATTTTGGAGGTTTGTCCATAATCACTATAAGGTGAAATAGTTAGTTTTTAGCTTCTGTCTATGCCTCATCCATTAATCTCTGCCCATCACCTTCATCCTCCAGGAGACTTTTTTTCTGTATTTGTTTATATTCAGTGCAGAATCCTAACACCTCTCCTCTCCTCTCCTTTTGTGTGAGTGGTATTAAGTTAAGTTTTGGTTGGTGTGTGGATGTGCAGTCTCTCTTCTTTCCAGCTGTCTGAGGTCCAAAGGAATTTTTGTGATTGAGGTTTTTACACTTACCAATAATAATGACATTATTATTGTTATTAGTGGTGCGGTGCTATGCATTGCATAGCATCCCTAACCCCCTGCTATGCAATGCATAGCACCGCACACTATTGTTATTCTCGTTTTTCTTACACCTAGAATTTCAGTCATTAACTCGTCCCACACAATTATACATCAAATCGTGCGGCTCAATCGGACTTGATGTGCTTGTATACAGTTTTGCAGAATATTCATTTTTCGCGAAGTAATTTGCAAAAAACTGCAAAAAATTTTGCATAGAGAATGACTGGGACGAGGGCAGAAAACTTTTCCACGTTTTTCAAACATCTACTGCTATCAGAAATTTTTTCTTTACATGACAACTATAGTCACAAATTTTACTCTACAACAGTGATATTCTCCAAAGTTGTAGCCACACTTGTCTTCTTTCCCACAATGTGTTTAGTTTTTCTGTAGGATTTATGGTTTTTGAATAGTCTGCCCTTTACCGACAAGAGTAGGTCTCAACTGCTCCATTGACTCCAGTGTAAATCGAGAAGAGGATTTTTGGAGAAAAGCGGAAAAGCCCGTCACCATGGCAACCACGAGTGCAGCAGCAAGCATAGTCTCTCTCTGTAATAACTCTATGTCTCTGTGTCTTTGTAATCAGAGCTATAACAAAGCTATAGGTCTGTGTGTGTCCAGTAAAAGTCAAATATAAAATAGATAAAAGTAGTAACAGTAGCAGATGCAATTGCAGCAAGTGCAATAAAAGGGAAAATGTAAACATGTTATTGTTTCTGAACAAAAACCTATAAATATGTGGCTCTAAACATGGAGACAGGGCCCAAAAGGGGACCTTAGTCAAGGGTCATGAATGACAGCCAATTGTAGTTTTTGCTTTTGTTTAGTTATTTGCACATTTTTTTATTTGCCCTATTGATTTTATTTTTCACAAACAATTGTGTGTAATGCAAGCAATTTTTTGTTATATTTTTATAGTGTTGATATTATTTTGTTATACTGTTGTATTTATATATTGTTATTGTTTCTGAACAAAAATCTAAACTGAAAAAGTAAAATTTCCATTTCGACTTAAAAAGTATTTTTATTTGCCTGAAATCTTTGTCCTGTGTTTTATTATGATCATAATCATGATCAACTAATTATAATAACAAAATCATTCAATGATCATGAAAAGTCAAATTTTCAATTTTCATTCAAGTTTGCATATTGCATTCACTTCATAAATTATGAGGCATTGCTCCGCCCTACACAAAAGTAGATCAGCTGCTTTTCTGAGTAAAAAAGTATTGATATTGGTGTCGTTATCAGAGGTACTGACTCTGTATTTACTTGTTTTCATACCAAATTTTGCAGTATGGAACACCCCTATGACCTGTGATATTATGGTCTGGCTGTCACTGGCCAGTCATTAGCCAATCAGAAATGAGGACCCATCTGGTTGTTAGAGGGGTGGGACTTAAAAAGGGCAGGTGCAGGCCGCGAGGACGCCAGAAATAGGCGGGCACTGAGACGCTGGTTGTGAGTTCATTCAAATCTGTGGAATACTGTTCATCAGGTGAAGACCCGGGACTTTGAGTCACTCTGTAACCTGATAAAACCGGATGCTGAGCCGTGTGTTGGAGCTGGTTTCAGCTCGTAGCTCAGCTGAACCACGGTACCACTGTGACCACCACGCGGTACACCGAGTCCGCTATTACCGCGCTGGGTTGGAGGAGAAGAGAGCGCATGTGCGCGGAACACGCGGACTTCCACCGAGTTTCTGAGTGAGTATGGAGACAGTGTGAGCACACTGAGGGAAACAGACCAGATGTATCAGCCTGTGAATCTCTGTACTTCAGATGCTGCAAAAGAGGCGCCGGGTCTTTCCACCACGTGAGCCACAGACGCCACTTTCTGCTCACCCCCGCGCACACACCCTCAGTGCGCGTGTCAATATCGCACCGCTCACCTTGGACAGACGGTTTGGAAACGGCTTTCTGGACTTTCGACGAAAAGTGAGTACACACAACGTTTCAATCCACGATTTTAGACGAGCCCCAACGAGCGCGCCAACGACATGGTTCCGAAAAAAAGTCGCAGTTTACGGGGCCATGGTGCGCTGGTGCCACCAGGGGTTGTTTTAAGGTGGAGCTAACTTGGTTTTGTAGTAAATGTTCCTTCAGTCTTGGTGGTTTGACATATTTAAATTCTGGACCCTGATGTGGTTCATGTGGTAAAGATAAAGGCTGAATATGACACGGGACATAATTAGGCCTCCGGGGCCTCCTCAGTTCACGTTAGTAAACCCTCAGTTCACCTCTCACGTGCTCAGGTTATCAGGGGTGTGTGGAGACAGACCTGTAAGTCCTCAGAGTTGGACAGACACAATTTTTTACTAGGGATGCACTGAATATTTCGTCCACCGAAAATTTTCGGCCGAAAATGGCCCAAAAGTGCATTTTAAGTTTCACAGAAACAACATGGCCGAAACAGGATGTTGTGATGATGCAAGTGAAAACAGTGGCCAGTACAAGCTTGTCTGGAGGGGCAACATGTCCGTGGTGTGGACGTATTTCAATATATCTGAGAAAGACACAGGGATAGCGATTAGCAAAACATGTAATGCCGAAATTTCAAGAGGGGGTGCATCTGCGAAGAATTTCTCCACGTCAGGTTTAATTTATCAGCTGAAATCTCGATGGCTATGCTGAATATGAGAGGAATGCAGCACAGAAAAGGAAAATCCCTCCAAGCACGCCCACTCCGTCTGTGTCGAAGTTAAACATTTTATTTTGAATTTTATTTTATATTGTGCTAAATAAATATTTTCATAATTTTGTAATTGATTTATTCTTTGAAACATTCATATTAATTTCTGCAATCGCAATGCCTTGCAATTTTAGTGAGGTGTTAGGTTCGAATAACCTAAAACACAAGAGAAATAAATGAGGCAAAGACAACAGCTTAAGTTTTACTTGCAAGG
>JBBMJY010000012.1:2499122-2511349 GCA_037833715.1 Toxotes lorentzi | reverse complement strand
TTAGAACTTGAGGGGGAATAGGTGCGTGTAGTGATTTGTATATGAAGTGTGTGTGTGTGTGTGTGTGTGTGTGTGTGTGTGTGTGTGTGTGTGTGTGTGTGTGTGTGAACTTAAACAGAGGGGTCATGTAAGCATAAAGGACTCATTCAAGAGAACAGGTTATGTTTATACTCCCAGCAAAGTGCTAATCACCCTCTGTCGTTTCTCTCAACGCTGAACTCTCTTCAGCTCTTTTCTCCTGCTCTGTTTAATTGCTTAGGCAGCACAGAAGTTCATTCGTCTCAGGTGTTCTGGTTTGTGTGTGTGTGTGTGTGTCTGTGTGTGACATGTGCGTCACGGCCTGTATGTTGTTGGCTGCTTATGTCACCTGGACAGACTGAGAACACGATTCTCTCACACTTTCATTTGCCACCTCTGTAACGTTCACAGAAAACAAACAGACAAACATACAAAGTTATGTTTCAGGTGAGTTGTTGCCCTGCTGAAACTTTTAAACTGAACCTGCTGATGGACCTGCTGTGTCACATATGATGTAAGATAATGCTTGGTATCTGTCTTTTGATGTACCATGCCTTTTATAACCAGAAGACAGACATGTCATAGACATGTCGAAGACTCATGCTGGGGGTTGTAGGCTCTGTTTATGATGCTTGTTTCTATTGTTTTCTCAGCTGTTTATTGCAATTTTACATTGTAACTGCAATGAATATGTTTTTATGCAAGAAATCCAATCAATACAATGCATTATTTTAAAAATAATCAACAGCTAGCCTCGCTTAAACATTAAACCAAATAATTGTTCCAAGGTAACACAGCTGATCTCCAGCACTGTATTTTCAGGTTCTCACATTCTGTTGTGTTGCAGTTGGCAGCTTGTTCAGCCGACACATTAATAAGTTCTACCTCGCTTTTGTTTTGAGGTCCAATCAAACATCGAACAGTGAAATGCCTGTAAAAGGGTGAGGTCTCTGTGATGACAGTGGCCTGTGACAGCTGTATGCTCATGGACATATAAGATAGACACAGATATCATGAGAAAACACACCTGCTCTCTATTTTTTTCTCCCCGGTTTATATTATCCAGCTGAGGGCCAGAAGTTCAGATAAAAGAGCATTAATCCTTCTATGGATCTGTCAGTAGAGCAGCTCTGGGCTGTGGCAATGATCTATGTGTTGACAAAACGAAGTGCTGTCCCTCTATTCGGTTTCAGTGTCTGGCCCTTTGCTTGAGGGTTGTTTTAAATCGTAAAACTTTAAATCTCGAGGCGCACCTTGCTCCTCTTTTGTGTCACATTCACCCCTCATCCAGACTGACGACAGAAATTGTCCTCACGGCAGAGGTAGAACTCGGGAACTCCATCCTTGTCTTCATCCTGCTGCTGTCTTCATGCTCCATTAAACAAATGTCAGATGTTGAAAGGTCTTTCCATCTCCACGTATTTGTTCTTTTTGCATTACATCACATTATATTGTAATGTGTGTCCAGGAATTTGTATTTTTCACATTCCACTTTCTCAGTAATAATTAGATGTATTGGTCCAAAATTAGAATTTAAACTGAACAACACAGCAGCAGTTATGGCACCAACATAATTTATTTTAGAGGATTATCTTCCTTCACTGAATCAGACACAATGCTTTTAGTACTTTGGTTAGTGAGCATATTAGAATTTCTGACCAGAGCTAACTAACGTTACCATAACTAAAGCCGGGGTTGTAATGTTTTCTCTGATGTGACCGGCAGTTAGTTTGGTAACGTAACAAAGCTGAGCATACGGGCGACCTGACCTGTTGTCAGACTTAAAGTGTGGGCATGTGGCTATTTCCTGGAGACAATATGTACCGGTGTAAACTCAACTTTTATCAAACTGGAAAAAATACCAGTAGTAAATACATTGTCATTCTTTTTGGGCCAGCACAAGTTAGAAAGACCAGACCTCTGCAGTCCACTACTTATCTTTGCTTGAGGCCTTCAGCCACCCAGAACCACTTTTTCCCAATTTAGGGCCAACGAGGAAAAGTCCCAGCAGTCAGTGCACCCTTGTTTTAAACCAAACTGATGACACATCGTGGCAGAGCATATAACAGATAGGAGCATGACTCAATTACAGCAGAGAAGAAGAGACTCTATCTATCTATGATAGATCTGTGATAAATGTCCTGACAGTCCATTATTATCACCAGATACATCTCATCAGTTGTGTCTCCTCATGCCACTCTTAGCTTTGTTACAATCAAATCATCTCACGACCCACCTGTGACGTTTCCACATGTCTGTCTGTCTGTCTGTCTGTCTGTCTGTCTGTCTGTCTGTCTGTCTGTCTGTCTGTCTGTCTGTCTGTCTGGAGAGATAACATCACCAGAAAAGCAGAGAGAGTTTTCTGCTTCACAAACAATCAACACAGTAGCTCACAGCCACCTCAGGCAAACTCTCAAATAGGAAAATACAAGCCTTTGTGAGAATATGTGGAGGTGTGCGGTTTGGGGCATAACATATTAGTGGTTTGTGTATTTATATTGTGCTTCAGTCTTTTCTTAGGTGGCTGAATGACACAGTTGGAGTGGCATTTCTCACTGTGGAGCTGAAGCTCACTCTCATATTCATTTCATTCTGCCTGGCGGGAACTTTCTCATTAATAATTACTATGTTCCAACATGTAGCCAAATGTTATTTTTCCTGTATTTTTGTCTTGAATTCTCAACACATCACTCAGTTACTCAGCCACACTGCAACCCACAGTGTCTGAATGCATGGAACCATAAAATAAACTATACAAATAAACTGCTTTGTCTTGTCTTGATTGTTACAAACACAGTAAAACTTATGCTGCAGCATCTGCAGAGTTTTGAAGCAGAACGTCTACATCCTAAAACATGCTGAGCTTTCTAACAGACTTCACCCTGAGTTACTCAAACTTGAATTTAAAATGACCATAAATCAACTTTTTGATCCAGTGTCGCCTTTTTCTGTTTCTGTCACTTGGCAATTTAATGCTCACATGCCCAGCAACATGATCTGTCAATGCAGTAGATTAAATCAAAAATAATTACAACAACAACTTGCTATGCTTGCTCTTTTTCAATTCTTTGCTCTTTTTTCTTTTCTGATGTGGACTTTTCTCAGTAAAATGATGCTGACTCAAAGCCTGTTTGAAATAGAGGGTTAAGGGAACCTGCGTGCATTTTGGGTTCAAACACTATTATTTTACCTGTATAGTGATCTCAGGTGGATTCTGAACTCCATTCACTGTGTTATCTACAAACAGCGCAGCTCAGTCAAGAATGTGTTATACTAAGCATCTCCGCTGGACTCACACAGTTTGTGAGGTATGTGGATGCACAAATATGAAACACATAAGAACATAGACACCTTCCACCTGAACCCTCTGCCCCCACACACTCTCCCATTTCACAGTAGTGAAGGTGATCATGATCTACAGGGGCTCCATGAAGCATGCATACAGTGAATCCATTAAGATGTAATACATACCAGCTTGGATCTCTGTCAAGAAAAAAACCCCAATACGTATACCAAAGCTGACATTCACATAATAGCTTTCTGCTCTTAAATGTTTGTGTGGACTGAAACCACTGCCTTAAAGGGAAGTAAGAGGAACATTTTCTCACACCATATTTTTTTTTTGTGGAATTCACAGCAGCTGACGGCACAGCACACACAGATGCACACACACTCCACCATGGTAAATCAAAGTCCCTTCATATGCAGTAGTTTTCCTTGTAAATACCAGTGAGAGAGTTTTAACCTCAGCAGGAAGCACAGGTCCATGTCTGTGTACAGACTAATGCAGCTCTGGGGCAGAGTGTTTCTCTATTTTCCTTTAAAAATACAAAAACTTGAACTATCATACCGTTTCCTCTGAAGGTTAACAGAGACCACTGCTGTGCTCCTCAGGCCCAGAGTCTGTGTCCAAGAAATGACATTTAAAATCTAAACTGCATCAGCAATTATGCTTCATATGATACATAATCCATGGCTGGTTTATGTTCAGAGGCACTGTATGACTGAATGAATAACATGCAAATTTATTAACAGCAGCAGGTGGTTGTGGTGGATGGAGGGGTGGACAAAGCACATGACTGTCACACCAGAAACTGGGGTTCACATCCATCATCCTGTCTGTGGTTAGGTTTAGGTAACAACAGCACTCTGGTTGAGGTTCAGGAAAGATGGTGGTTTTTGTTGAATGTAAGTAAACATCCTTTATCCTTCAACTGGTGTTCTAGGTATCTATGCCTACATGATAAAATCATGTATTACCTTAAACATTATTCCCATTACAGGGTTAGGGTTAGCTTAGCCACGTTTTCTGCAAAAAATGTCAGAATGCACCAGCAGCATATATCACAGTAGTTAGGGTTTGCTTTGCTAACATTAGTCAATAAACCAGTGGTTCTCAAATCTAGGGACACTGTCGCTAGTGGGACTTTTGTCACCTTTTGTAGTTTTTGCTGCTGTGTGAGCCCAACGGCTGAGCAGAAGCAGCACTGATTGCACGTTGTTTCAGTACATTGTACGCCATCTACTCCAAAAGAAGGCTGGGAGGACTGACTGAGCTTGTATACAAGAGGACGTTAACCAGCTCCATCCACTGCCTCAGTGTCTATACATCCACACACAGGCAGCAGCAAGAATCAAGGTTAAATTATTTGCATTTTGTGATGATTATACATTTTCTCCTCTGTCAGAAAGATTCGGGATTAGTCATCATTCTGATAAGAATGATTAATAGGACTAACAGTGGCTACTGTAGCCTGTCACAGGTGCAGGTGCCCCCCCCCCCGTTCTGATGCTCCCTCTCTGCTGCCACCACTTCCTCATGATGAAGTTGTTTGATGATGAACCAATGTTGTCATGTTAGCAACATGAACTCAACAATGTGATACCAGTGCATAGGCAGTTGCTATGGCAGCTGTTGGCCCTCTACAACCAGATCAAGAGACGAATTGGAGGCACAGAAGTTTAACAAAACAATTCAGACTGAATTTATCACATTATTATTGTAATTCCAGGTGGGTTATCGCCCCATCCTACTTAGTACATTTTTAGGAAGTCAGAAAGTTTGACTGAACATGTGCATAGTTTTCTAAACAAACTCATATAATACAAATGGTCTGCAGGTGTTCACATCTTTCATTTGATTTTCTTTGTCTTTATATTGCCATAAACAGTAATAACCACAGTTCTGCCATGTAATAACCACAGTTCTGCCAGGTGGCACTTACCTGTGCCACCTTGTCTGAACATCTGAACCCCTCTGTGCTTTGGAGAGATCACAGGTCTAAAAGCATTACTGAGACCTGCATGAACAATCATTTGGCTCTTCACTAACTGCAGTGTATATCAAAGATGGTGAATTAAGTGGCCGTAGAAAATGGTTAACTGTAATTTAGACCATTTTAAGACTTTTAGACATTTTTAAAATGATTACAATTACAATATTTTACCGTGTGTGTGTGTGTGTGTGTGTGTGTGTGTGTGTGTGTGTGTGTGTGTGTGTGTGAGAGAGAGCATGTGCAGACACAGTGATTAGACCAAGGGTCTGAGGACTTTATCAGTTTCCATGGTAACATCCAAAAACATTGTATTTCCCTCAGCAACACACCTAATCCCTGAATAGCTAAACTGCTAATGAGAAGAAAAAGTAGAACTAAATGGTGAACAGGTGTATTAATCTGTATATACAGCGTGTGTGTGTGTGTGTGTGTGAGAGAGAGAGAGCATGTGCAGACACAGTGATTAGACCAAAGGGGTGCTAGAGTTATATTTGTTCCTGGCTGGCTCAGAGGTGCGCTACATCTTTCACAATCACATGTTTACTGCTGCCTCACTTATAATTATAATGGTTTAATTTCCAGCAGTGAGTTCAGCTAATCAGCCTGGAGAGATTGTTGTGATGTTGACCTACAGGGAGATACTGGCTTTACATGAACAGCACACAGATCCTGGAGCATTTGAATGAGGTGTGAAACAGCTGTATAACTGAAACCAGATATAAGATGCCATATTTTAACCAGCATACATGTTCTGCATTCATCACATTGAACAAAGAGTCTGCTAAGGAGGTTTTGTGAGAACAAAGATGAGAATGATTTGAAAGTTCATGTGACAGATGATTCAGTCATTTACTGTTTATTCCTGTGAATTTCTCCATGGCCATGATACAGAAACTGGACACAATAAAGTGAATAAAACTTCATTAGAAGAGCCATTTATGAATTTACTAGATGAGTCACTGTAATCTATCAGGACAAGACAGTGAATACATAATGAGGCCTTTTTAGCTGTTGTACTCATTTACATGAAAATAAAACAGCATACATTTGTAAGTGAAAGCCTGCAGAATAAGGGGCTTGGCGATAATCAAAAATAAAATTGCAACAACTTTCAAACTGCTACTGAGAAAAGTAGGTGTAGTGAATGCTGTGGGAGCTAATGCACTTTAGAGATCCTACTCAATTTTTTTTCTTACAAAGCACTTGTCTCTGCAGCATTACAATAACTGAAGAGTCCTTATACAGTTAGGAATGTGATCTGAGCTCTGGTTTAAAGGAAATGTTTGAACAGATGTCAGTAATGTCATCTAGAAAATAAAAAAAAAATAAAATGAGAGAACGTATGAAAGGTTGAAAACAGCAACATGAATATAAATGTTATAATAATGTGCATTTAGCCAATCAGGCCAAAACAACACCTCATGAATAGTGAAACCTTTTATTAAATCAGCTCCTCTGAACAGCTCCTCAGGGTGCAACAACAGTTAATTTCTGTAGCTCTCATCATGTGAGTTGTCAAATAAAAATGGTATTTTTAGTCTGGAGAGATACGTCGATTGTGATAAACAGACAACATACATTTGTTTCTTCTTCTGATAATATACAGTACATGGCTCATTGGCTCAGTGTAGAAACAGGCAGAGTCACTCTTGAGACCAGTGGAGATCATCACTTTTGATAGGAGCTGATGGCTAAAGAATGAACTTTAGCTGCAGGGAGTAAAGTAGATGGCAAATTTTAACATCAGTCAGACATCCTTGATTTGGCAACAGGATAAAATCTTAATCCCCTTCCCTGCCTGAGAGTAATGAGCTTAGAGAAGCTGAGATGGAGAGTGGTGTGACAGGCAGAATTCCGGGTGGAGAGTTTAGCTTTTTCTCTCCATGTGGCCCTCAAAGCCTTTTTATTTTCACCCCTTGTTCATCGTGTCTCTCATTTCCTATCAAATGCTCCCCCTCATATCATTCATGATTGACATTTTGAAGGAAATATACCTTGTTCCTGGTAGACCCATAGGACTTGTCCATGGTTCAGCCTATCCCCTGCTGTCGCAGCTTTGGATAACAACTCTGGCGTGGGCATGCATGCTTGGAGCAGAGAGGGGACTCCTTCACAGTGTGCATGCTGGAGCTCAAAGTCAGGAGTATTGATTAAGTGCATGCCTGCTCACTGACACGGCGACTGATAGATTGATACTCTCTCCAGCTCTCTACCAGTGTGGACCAGGTGGTGTTATGGGCATAGGCGAGAAAGGCAGTCACCCAGGCCACCACCAGCTGGAGGGTGCCAAAGAAGAGAAAACGTTTAGAAAAGAATAATTTAGTTGAGTTAGTTATGAAGTCCGTTAAGCTGAAATCCAGTGCATGCATTTCAGCAAACTCTGTGTACTGAGTACAGGAATAACAGCAGTCAGAAACACCCACTGACACAGACACTTATGTGAGTGACTGAACTGCAGAGCCACAATGTAAGCAGAAGACACTTCTCTCTATTGATGATATGGTTTGCTGTGGGTTGCTAAAACTGCTTTTTTAAAAATGTTTGCAATGTTTCAGTGACATTTTAAAGTACTGTTCTTTATTGCAATGTTCAGTATTTTGTAAACGCATAGGTTGACAGTGTTTAAATGCCACCCAGAGCCTCCTGCAACAACAGATCCACAATGGCATGAAAAATGTTACAGGAAGTGAGGCAGGGTATCTTTGATGCAGAGCTATTAATCTGCCAAACATGTTTCTTTACTAATTTAAATCCAGAAAATAATCAAAGGTACAATTAAAGCTCCCATATTTTAACACTGATGGTTCCATCCAAAAATAGAGTTGATTTGATTTTCCCCACCCACTATTCATCAGCAAATGCTCTGATTGGCTAAACAAAGATCAACTCACAGGCGGCCTGGGTAACCATGGACGCAAAATGTGGATCATTATATACATGTACAGCTCCATTCACAGTTTATACAGCTCACCCAGCTCTGTGTTAATCAGCACACCTCTGTCCACCATGACAGATGCTCCCTCACTCTCAATCACCCGCTCACTCATTCTGCTAGTTAGCCGTCAGCCTGCACACGGCAGCTGAAGGATTAGTGGTACCTGAAACTGTCAAGACTGTCTAAATGGCAAAGTTCTTGAACTTCATCACAGCTGCTAAAAAAAACCTTTCTGTCCTTCACCTACAGTTACCAGTACACGTTTTATTTACTCTCTTAACCTCCCACACACAGCTCAGCTGCTGGCCACCTATTGGTTATCTGATTTTGGCTCAAATTCTTACTGGCTTGTAAATCTGAAGTGTCATGTTGTTGTGGGGGAGCTACAGGAATGGTAAGTGACTTGATGTTTTCTTAGCTTTTATTTTACACCTCAGAGTCAATAAAAAACACAAAACACAATCAAAACCCATTTTCACAGCATGGGGAATAAATGGCTCATCAAATGAGGACACTAATGAATAAAAGCCTGAGACTGAAAATAACTGCACCTCAGCACAGATATGACAGAGGCTCTTCTGTGGCAGCATCAAGCACACCCCTGCATTGGGGATCAGAAGATAGTGTTATCACATCCCAAATGTTATCAAAGCCAAGATAGAGTAGGACGTGTGACAGGGATGCTAGAAGGCAGGTATGAAACAAACAGCATCAACTGAGCCATCTGGTAAGTCAGGACACAGCAGTACCAACAGGAGCACTGTGGCACAGCAGCCAGTAATGCTAGTACAGCTGGGGAGCACAGCAACCCCATGATCCCAGGAATCACTCTGGAGCAGCCCTGCAGTCCACCCATCTGTCCATCCCTGCAGTCCATTGGTTGGGTTTTTTTTTTTTGGGAGCAGTGTGTGCAGACCCAGCAGGATTACCAGTATTGTACTGGTTGTATAGATGCCAGCAGGATGTGAGAGAGAAACTTGAGATGCTGGGGATGTGGCAGGGTGTGTGTGGATGTTTTTCATTGGTCTTTTCCTCACATATTTGCCCCCCCCTCCCTCCACTGAATCAGGAGGAGAGATGCTAGGAGAGAAAAAAACCAAAACATGTTTTTATAGAAATGAAATTTCCGTTCTTTTTCAGATGTCATCTGCAACGCTGGTTTCTGATGACGAAAACACAGCTGGATCAGCTGCCAGTCAGCTTTAGAAGCTCTGTAGTGTCTTTTGATGCCTTGCAGTTTTGCACAGGTAATGTCATGTTAACAAATAATAATAGTGGTGCACAGTTACCACTGCCAGTGCTGTGTTTATTGATTTCCTCTAATATGACAAAACAGAACAGGATCCACATATGCATCAAAAAAAGTTGGATTCTCCATTTATACAGTGACCAGATCAACCACAGTTTGTGAATGGATTTTACTGCTCAGTCCCTGAATGCACTGAATGCTGAATATTTTTTTGTGTCTGAATTTATTGATTTTTAATGGAAGTTACTTATAATGCAGTAATTTAGCAGCCCAAGTGTTTTAGGAAAGTGTAAAGGATGAAAACATATCTCACATCAAAATATTCTGTAGTTTCTCCCAGCACACAGCAATAATTAAAATGTGTTTATTGCTGAAAGACAACAGACTCTGCTCCTCTGCCTGACTATAATAATGTTCATTATACAGATTTAAAAGTAATGACAGAAAAAATACATTTTGAGAATTAAGTCTCATTGTTGTGATGTAAAAAAGGTGTAATGCTAAGAGAATACATGTCTGAAAGAAATCTTATATTTTACGTTTAAAAGTCCTATGAATAAAAAAAGGATAAAGAGGGTATGTTATGCTTAGTCCTAAACAGGGTTTTAGGTGTCTGTTAGACGGTCCTGTCACTGAGCTGGGGACACTACTATATCAACAGAGCACAGAGAGATAACCTAATGCACAGCAGACTAAATGACGAGTAGATTCTGGCTGTCTTTCACACCATTTTCATAAAGCCCACTGAGCTTTAATCACCCTCTGATGCCATGGCTGCACTCTGCTGTGTAGAAGAAGCCAAGTTCCTGCTGGGCTCCAGTCGCCACTTCCTGTAGTTGACTCATACATCATGTAACTGGTTTCATTTTCATGTCAATAACCTAAAGTTCTTGATAATAGAGGTGCTTATTGGTGAAATCTGAAACTCACTTAACACTTGAAATTGCAACTCTTTGGTCAAATTATTCTGAATTGAACACATTTTCCCACAGCCTGCAATTTACTGTACAATGAAATTTTATTATATGAATCAGGTACCATTAAAAGAGAGAAATATATTTATGAAGAATGAGGACTGTGGATTTTTCCTCAATCCCTTAAAGTTAAAATTATATTAAATAAAAAAAAAGGTTGTTTTTTGTCTGCTTGTTTCCTTTCTTTTTTTTTACTGTTAATTTTTAAAAAGTAACGAGTGACAATGTCAACAACATTTTCATACTTTTGGACCTCAAAAGACAAGTTTACATAATAGAAAGAGGTACTTGAATCTGAAGTGCAACTTCATTAGTGACAAGTATAAATTACAGTAGAAATGGCAAACATGAGAAACCACAATATGACAATAATACTTCATATGTAGCTTACAGCACTTACAGCAAAGGTCTGTACACTGTTTGAGTAAAGTCCAAACTGCCCTTACAAATAAAGTGAGCATAACTGAGTCTGGTGGTTGTAATGTATGGTTGAAAAAGCTATAGCAACAGGGGCCATTATTCATCATGAGTCCCTGTGTGTGAGACAGTGTAGACATAGCAGGCTCTCAGAAGCTGTTCTGAGGTCTAGTCATGTTAACAATTTCTTGGTTTAGGTCTCTATGAAAGGGGACAACAGCCTGAGGAAGTATCTCAATGTTAATTTGCTCCAGTAAAACCCTCTGTGATGCTCCTGGAGCAGCACAATGATATGAACTATAATAACTGAGAACTATGAACTATATGATCTATGAACTGAGGAAGAGCATAACTAATAAGACTGAACAGGGTTATGGCCACAAGCGTTAAATCAAAAAATATTACAATATTAACAGAAAAAACACATAGTCACAGAAGGTGTGACACTGTGGGCTATGTTTTGAGCAAAAACACCCATTAAGACTCAATCTAAAGAACAAACAAACTGTCACACATGAACATTTCACCGTTGCTGAAGTTGGGTTTTAACTGACCCAGTAAGACATAATTAAAATATCATTTTATGGATTGTGTTCTTGGCTTCTTGGTCAGAGCCAAGCCTCGCCCCGGTGCTTTGGGCCAAGTCCGAGTTTAATAGCAGAAAATAATTGGTCTTTATGTCCTTGAGGCATGTTTGAAGTTTACCTTACTGACTGGTTTCCTCTGTCTTCATTGACAGTTACAAGTAGGTATTGTCTGCATAACAACAGATGTTTATGGAGCGTGTCCTGATAATATTGCAGAAAAGAAGCTAATATAAGGTGCACAGAACTGGTCCAGTAGTGGAACGCTATGTCTTCTGTTTGCGTACATGGAGGATTCATTGCAAACGTGCACTAACTGACTGCTTTCAGACACTGAGCAATAACGGTCAGCTCCATTGTTTCCAGTTCAGGCACAAAAGCATAGCAGCTGCCACTCTTATAAACGTGCACAGATATTTGCTAATGCTGTATGAGTTTATGTTCTGTGCAACATAAACTCCAGATTCTATTTTTCAAGAGGTTGTCAAGGGAACAAAGTCAGAACCCGTATTGTTGTTCAGATCTGTCTGTGATCAGCTTATTTTATGGGCTCCCTTGTTCTCCACCCACGCCTCATTCATTTTTTTTTTTCATTTCATTTTCCTTTATGTTCACTCAAGTGAAATGTGAATGCTGTATAGTTCTAATTAGCAATGAATGATAATGCCAGATACAGTGGGTATGGAAAGTATTCAGACCCCTTAAATTTTTCACTCTTTGTTATATTGCAGCCATTTGCTAAAATCATTTAAGTTCATTTTTTTCCTCATTAAT
>JBBMJY010000012.1:2474500-2497588 GCA_037833715.1 Toxotes lorentzi | reverse complement strand
ATTTCTTCTGATCATCCTTGAGATGGTTCTACACCTTCACTGGAGTCCAGCTGTGTTTGATTATACTGATTGGACCTCATTATGAAGGCCACACACCTGTCTATACAAGACCTTACAGCTCACAGTGCGTGAGGTCAAAGGAACTGCCTGAAGAGCTCAGAGACAGAATTGTGGCAAGACACAGATCCCAAGGTTAAAAAAATGGAAGACGTTTGGGACGACCAGAACCCTTCCTAGAGCTGGCTGTCCGGCCAAACTGAGCAATCGGGGGAGCTCCAGAGATGCAGTTGGGATGCAGTTACATTTTGGTTATATAAATACAAATGGTGGAAAATTAGCCATGAATACTACTGCTACTCTGATGTACTGATGTGCTATGTCTTATTTCTGTTCACCAAATAAAATGCTCAAGTGCACTTGAAAAGAAAATTGCTATAAATAATTAGTCCTTATCATTAATAAGTAAAAAAAAAAAATAGTCCTGACACTCCAGCTGAGACTCTGAAAATGATTGAAGCAGCAGGGCTTTCTGATAAAGATAATTAAGCTGTCTCCATGATGGACGCACCATAGGAGATGACTGAGATAGAAATAATAGCTTGTATGTGTTTGTGTGAATTTATGCATAAGCACACATTTTATATTGCTTTTATGCTGAAGGTGAACAGCTGTGCAGTTTGAACGTCACTGATACTGTTGGCTGATGTTTTTGCTAAAATATGTTATCTGTTAATTACGGTGAGGGAGATTAGAAAGTCAGAACAGGCTGACAAAATGTATGATACCCTCGCCTGGTGGAGAATCAGCTGTGCCTCTTTGGAGGTGTGGGAATGTATGCATTTGTCTGGGCTGAGAGCCAAGAAAGGGGGTTTGACTTTGCTGGTTCAGTGAAAGCTGTGGCTTTCCGGTCTTCCACCAAAATGACCTAAAGACCCCAGACATGGAATAGCTGTAGGGATTACCTCACTGCTCTCTGTTTGTCTTTCCTTCACGACTGTGAATGAATAATCCAGAGAGGTAAATATCAAAAGATAAAAAAGAATGCAGTGTCTATCTGTCAACTATCATAATGTGTCTACAAACAGTTTCTTTCCACTACTGTGTGGCAGCGACTTTATTTCAGATTCAGAAACAAGCATTTGAAATCATTCAAAGTTTACCCCACATTTCTGTACCAGAGGTGGAGAGTATGAAGTTAGAATGTATGGTCACATAAATGGGAAATGTGTCTGACTTGGTTTAAAAACAGGATACCAGAGTCCAAAATGATGCTCTTATAGCTTATTAGCTGTGTTGCAGCATTTATTTGTACTAACTGTAAAATGAACAGTCTGAAAACAGTTATGACGATCATGAAGCAGGGGTTGAAGGTACATATTTTGCATAAACTGTGTGTCATTGTAATGGATGTCATGTCTCAACATTTTTTTACAACTTCACTGTGACAAAACAGAAATTCTTCTCATGCACAGTTGCTCAAATATAATTGTCATATTTGCCCAAAATGTTAAATCTAGTATAAAGAAAATCATGGGCTTCTTATCTTTCCCCCAACCTTGACTTTCAGATCTTTGTGATTGTGATTTCTGGTTCACTCTTGCTCTTCCCAACCATGGAACATCTTCCTTCAAGCCTAAGGATTTGCGTTTTTCATTACAGTGCCCCTCAACTACTGTAACGCCCTGTTCATCATTCCCAGACAGTTTCTTACTATCTCATCTCTATCTGGACCAGAAATGTTGATCACATGTTACACCAGTCCAGCTTCAGCTTGTTACCACTTTATTCCTGTCACTTGTAGGTTTGATTTAAAAATGTTACTTTTGACATGCCAGACATTACATCGTCTGTATTTAAAGAGTTGAGCCTTCTGACATCAGGAGGAGTCTCAGGCCTTTAATATCTGGAACAGTTTCCCACAAAGGCCACAAAGGAGATTTGTTTTCTTTAGATTTTTCTTGATTTTATAACCTTTACTTTGTGGGTTTTACACTTCTGTCTTCTTCTTCTTCTTCTTTTTATTTTTTATTTTTTATATATGTGTTTCTGCCTCTTTTATCTCCCTCTCTTTTCTTCTTCCTGTAAAGCAATCTGTAACTTCTTGTTTGAAAACTTTAAGTGACTTGCTCAAAAATTACAGTGCAGTCTTTTACTATACTAACTAAATGCAAATTCCAAGTCTATGTCAGTGATAAATTTATAGCGTATCACACAGCTCTGGCCTCCTTTTATCAAGGAAAAGAGCTAAGCTTTAATAAGTGGTGGAAAATGCTTACATTGTCATGGTAATGATTTTTACTTTCATTTAGACCAAATAAACCTTTTATTCTGAAGGCCTTCCACAGCGTCTGTGACCATTTTATGACTGACTGATAACCAATTATTTTCCCTAGTGTTACTGGAGGCTTCCCGGCTCAGCAGTGTAGATTATCAGTTTTGACAACAGATTCATTTTGTACCACTGAGTGTTCATCTACTGCTAAACCTGATGAGATGTGAAGGAAAATGTGACGCTGTACCCTCAGGAATTCAACTCGAGTGCCATTACTGACTCTCCTCTCCTGCTTGTGTACACAGCTATCACCCACTTGATGCAAACATTAATTTTTCATTCACTGGTTGGACTCATGCCACACTGCTGTTTATCTTTCTCTGTTCACTCATTTGTGAATCTGCCTTTGTTGTTTTTATTGCATGTTTTTGCTAAACAGTTTCTTTTCTTTGCCTATCATGTTGCCTGATTTGTGAACACAGTACGATGGCACACAATCCATCACACCCATTCGCTGTCTCATTAGTGCCATATGAATGTGAGACAGGCCGATAGTGAAGGTCAACCAGGCATTAGACAAGACTTGGCGTGGATGGGCCTCTATAATTGATTGATGGGTTATTGCTTCATCAGTCTTCTTCCATCTGTTTCTCTGCCTACCCAACCTTTGCATTGTTCCCATCTCCACAGTTAGAATGGCTGTTGTTGCTCAGTTTGACTGCACCTGATTGATTGTGATTTATGTCATACTCAGTGCCTTTGTATCTGTTGCTCCACTTCTGTGAATTTAGCTCAACACTAAAAATTGCTGGGTTAGAATTGACCCAATATGAGGCAAAATAACATCAACAGAAAACTGTTTTTACTTTATGCTGGACACACGAGTGGCAAACCACTGGGACACTAACCAAACCCAAGACAACGGGTTGTTCCAAACTAAAATGAGGAATGGATGTGAACAGTTATAGAGCTGAAGTCATGATGTCAGGTCTGGACCAGCCTCTGTTCCTCTGCTGTGTTTTGAGATTTTCTTATTTATGGAACAAATCATGCTGTAGTGCTTTACCAGCTCCAATTTTGCTTGCACTATTCTTTGCACTGTACTCTACTACATGCGTGATTAGGTGCCTTGTTACTTTTGTATCTTTGTATCTTATATTTGTATCTTGCCCTCTATATTTTTATATTTTTAATTTTATTACGTTTATTATATTGTTATTGCTACTTTCCTGTTGTATTTATAATATTTGAGGTGTATTTATTGATTGCTTGTTCTTGTTGGCTTTACTGGGCATTTTTATTATCATGTAAATGTGGAACAGAAATGATAAACCTCCTTGAATTGTTTTCACCTTGTGAGTCTGTGTGCTTTTGTGGGTGTAATTATGACAAAATGTGATCCTGGAGACACCCACTGACCCTCATACAGACAGATTTTGTCACCACGATGAATTCACAACTAAACCAAAAAAAAAAAAAAAAAGAGTAAATACAAATTCACAATTACTGACCTTTGACAATTTGTAAAACTTCCTATGCAGGTGGAGGTGGAGCTGGTGTTCATGTGGATGTTAATAGTTAGGCAAATGCTGCTAAAACCTAAACATGTCAACAAAACAAATAATCAATAATCAATCTATAGTGATTTTACTTCATTGAAGGTTAGGTTCAAATTCAGGTTTGTTCACAATTCCTCTCTTTTTTTGTTTCTAATATTCAGGTTTTAGTTCTGTATAAGCCTTTACTTAATGCAGATTTATTTCTGCCTCTACAACCTTGCTTCGAATTCCATCTGCTCTGAGTTATCAACTCTTTTTCAGAGGTGGAGCATTATCCTGTAAAACTAACAGTTGCAAACAGCCTCACCTCCAGTCCAGTGGAATACATTATCATCCTCGGTTTACATGTCTCTTATTATTTGCAGCATCTCCTCTGAAATGCACATGCAACAGGAAGTGAGATGCTCACTGCAGACACTTAAATGACATGCAAACTGTGACTGCTGCCTGCTGCGACTGCGGCTGACTGTACAGCAGCACGTGTGTTTGGGCCAGAGCGGACAGAAAAACCTTAGTACAACATGGCTTGAAAACAAATTTAAAAAAAAGAAAGAGCCTGCATGACAGAATTAAAGAAAAAAAAAAGCCTTGCGATGAATTACGATGAACCCCACAAAACAAGGGTTGAAAATATCAGCATGTTTCTTTGATTGCATGCCTTGTCAGGTTCAAGTCTGCCTAACAATCTGGTGAGGGTTGAACGACTTCCAGGAAATCTCAGGAACGAAGCCAAATGTGGAAACACCCACTTTACTAATGCCTCATATCGCCTGTCATAATAACTTTGGATAAAAGTTACAGAACCTGCTCTGACTGTCTTACCTTACATTTTGAGTGAGTCATGCTTTGCATTAATGTGTTCATATGGTGCATGAAGTGTAGCAGTGTAGAGAGCGTCACAGAGAGTTTCAGCTTATATATATATAAAATGCCCAGAAATATAGAGTCACCTCAGGGGAAAAGTGCACGACAGGGACTGTCCTGAACAATTTAAAATGAAATGAGGTGCAAAGGTCAAATCAATACTGAATTAACAGAGTCAGAGTAAGGCTTATTTGCAGCTGTTTTTGCTTCTGTGTAGGAGAAGCTAAAGGCCAGCTCCAGTTGGAGTTTTAGGGATAATTTGTTTCCATTTTAATATTATTAATTAATTAGCTTTCTACTGTACAGCTTACAGGTACAAAGACAGTAAGTGATTTCATCCATCCACTGTCAGACAGATAAACTTTCAAAGAAAGTTGAAATACTTTTCTTTCAGTTTAGTTGAAATGCATGTTAAAATGAGGTACCCTATTCATTTTTATTTATATTATTTTACCACAAGCAGGGAACATTTGCATATAAATATCAACTGACCATGTGTTTACGTTCTTCACTGACTGATGAAAATGAAAAGACTGCACCAGTCAAAACTCAGCTTTGTGGAAGGGGAGAGACAAGGGACAAGATGAGAAGACAGAGAAAAAGAAAGAGAGGGGATGGAAGTGAGAGAGGAAGAGCAGGTGCGGTCCACTGTGCCCAGGACGGGGTAAGCATTATGTCCCTGTGCTGTTCAACACAAACAAAACCTGACTGAGCTGATCACATTCAGACAATGGAGGCCTAATTATCACACAGTTATATGGTCTTTGGTAATTACAGGAATCGACAGGCTCAACAAACCAGGCATGATTATAGTGTCATAATATGGTTGTATATTATCGTATAAATCTAGTATTGTATAAAACACATTTTGCTTTAAGTAATGTTTGAGACATTCATCTTTGTGTTTGAGTTCTGTACAAACTCAAACACAAAGATGAAATTAAGAGGGTGTATGTATTTAATTATTTTTGATACAGTTTGACAGGAGAGACAAGTGAGAAGACAGAAAGGGACAGGAAGTGAATACAGAGACTGAGAGAGAACAAAGCGTAGACGACGGACAGAGAGACAAGAGGAGATGAGCAAGACAGAGCAGACAGAGACAGAAAAGAAGCTGAAAGAAAGAGACACAAAGGGAAAAGACCCGGAGAGACTGCTTGACAGATAACTGATGCTACTGCCCACAGATATGTAGATCTGAGAAATCAATCACCACCGCTGTGGCCTCTGTGTATAAACTGGCTGCCCAGACTCGATTGCTGGACCAGTTCGTCTCAAACTATAGACATTCAAAATACAAGAGTGAGTGAGAATACACAGTGAGAGGAAAGCAAAAAAAAACAAAGACAAAGAACTGCAGTGCCAGGCTGCAAAAACTGCAGCTGCCTTGATCTTGTGAAGTTTTCGCTGCCTACATTTGTGCAACTTCAGAGCAAATCAGGATCAAGTCGGACAGAAATCTGACGAGCCTGTACTGTGCACTGATCACCAGTGGACTCATGGATGACATAAGAATGATGGATAAGAACAAAAAACTTTGCCATATAATCACTGATACTGTGTCTGTGTCTAGTTGCTTAAAGTCAGTTTTTAGCATCATGGGTAAAAGTACAGAAATCAGGGAACTTGATTTTTAAAGTCAGGGAACTTGTTCTGTTCTGTGATGGCCTTAAATGAAAAGGCAGATTGTGTGAAGGGGTTTGACACTGTCCCTGAGCAGCTGACCTTGAAGTTCTGATTATTTGCTCTGAGCAATCTGAGTTGAAGTGCAGTATTACGAGTTACTTTAAACACCAAACATATCTGAATGCAAAGCTAAAGATTCAAAATTCAACATGCAGTATTTACTATGTATATCACATTAGCCTCTGGTTGCTGTTACATGTGTGGTAGAAGAAAACTGAAAGGTTATGTGGACAATAACAGGCTGCACGGACAAAGTAAGCACTGTAAAGATAAAGAGCAGGTGGGCAGGTACAGATACTGAGGGGCTGATGAGATGATAAGGGACAGATGTGGGAGCAGGAGGCAACTGGTCGACAGAGGAAAGGTGGGAAGGGGTGATAGTCAACACTAGTCGGTGTTAGTACAGGGGAAATATGATGAAGGTGGAAATAAAGCAACAATGAACAACAACAATGGCAGTAGTTACAAGAAAATGGCAGATAGTAACCAGCAACACCAGAAACCTGTGCAACTAACATCTGGTTATGGGAGCAGGGTATTCAACAACAGCACTGATCTTTGCTGAAAGGAGGGCAAACCTGTCCTGGTCACGTTCCTTGCCAAGATAAGTGGTGATGGCTTTGGTTTACTTACACTTGCTGGGGGTCAGTGATGCACCCCTCCACCCCCACCAGATGCTGGAAAACACCTGGGAGAATGTATATGTGACTATACAGTACCAGCCAGGTATATACATTTCCCTGTTTCATCCACACTGTCACATTCACACTGGTTATAAAACTGTTTTTCCCCCTTGCCCCAGTTTCAACATTTCCAATTTGTGCTCATGTCTCACGTACACTGAGAAAACAAGTGCAAAAAGTATATATGAAAACACAAACAAACGGGCTGGCAGGTGTCGGCTAGATGTCAGATCTAACCGACCGCTTTCATTCCTGCCATGTCAACACCACAAGTCATGTCCATTGATGTCATGTCTGTCTGTGTTTGTAGAAACTGACTGACTGATCGGTTGTGTGGCACACAATCACCCCTTATTGTGCTCTACAAATGGACCTGGCAGGGCAGTTTTGATAAGCGCTGTGATAATCACAAGGCTGGCCTGTTAATCTTTCTTGTCTTTTCTGTTTTGAACCAGATGAATTTAGAGAAAAAAAAGATTTCGGTTTCATAAATGTCTCATTACACAACAGAGCAGTCAGTACCAGTCAAATGTCCTGTCGTATATTTCATCTGTTGCTATTACCATATAATTAATTCCTGAAAAATGCGTAATCATATTTTGCAACCTACACTCTGTCACACATTCTCTTTGTCTCTCTCTTATATCACACATGCTTTTCTGAGAATAGCTATTTCTTCTAGTTTTATTTTGGATTGCATGTGAGCTTTTCTTGTATTTTCACGTAATTTCAACAGTTAGTGAGGTCTCTCTTTCAACATTGTTATACTTAATCTGTATTACGTACTTCATGTAACTGTCAGACAGTCTGCGCAATGATTTATGCATAAATGAGATTTTAGCACAAACTAACATGCGTACAGTTCACAGACCGTGTTCTCAAATTCATAATCTGTCATGTATTTGCAAACGAGTGGTGAGTTACAACGTTACACAATGAGAGCTGTGAAACTCCCAATGCAAAACACAATATAGCATTAAATCTACTATCTCTGTCTAATCTAAATCTAGATAAACTGGATTTACTGGCAGATTCACAAATGTAACCAACTAATTAGTATTTTAACCATGATGACAAGGGTCTGCTGACCTTAACGAATGAAGTTAAATTTTGTTGAAGTTTGTTTAATTTGGAGGACCTGTTTTTTCTCATTTTGGATTCTTACACACACTTTTCTGTCTGGGTTCAGTTGCTATTTGACTGAAGGGAGTCTTTAGGCCATATTGACTTCTGAATTTCTTTTGAATTGATGAACAGCCACACTCCTCTACAAAACACGCAGTGTGAATGTAATGATCTGGACGCATAACCCAGTCTCTGAGTGGGGGTGACACATGCTGATTTCCACTGGAGTGTAATTGTTATGAGGACCATGTTACCTCTACACCAAAGCCACGAGTGCACTGCTAATTTTACTAACGTCACTATCATATGTTTGGCCCAAGGATTTGGAGTATTCAAACAGTGTAATAAGACTCTGATGATCTGAGGATTTGTTCTGTTGGTATTTTACTGTAACTGCTGATGTTCATGTGTGTGCCTGTATTGCTGTCTTAGTAGATGAGAGGGAACCTCCTCTTGAGATAAATAACCTGTGTGCGTGTGTTTGTGTGTATGTGAGCATGTGTATTTTAGAAATTTGTCTGTGAGAGCTGTTTAATGTGTGCATTAATAAAATGTCTTCAGCAAGCTAAAAGGCCTTAATTACTCCTGACGCACAAGGTTCCTGTATCTTGTATTGCTGCAAACACTCCTCGGCTTCCTGAAACCTCCAGGTGAGACAATGATCAACGTGGCATCTTGCTGAGACTCAGTTTCCTGAGTGATGTTTCTCACAGGATGTATCCTACAAAGCAGGAGCAGGAGAGCGGGGAGATAACAGAAAAGTATATTGAGAAGATAACAAAGGAAAATCACTTACAGGCAAAGATTCATAACTTACATTGGATTTCTGTTGGAACAGTTGTATTGCAGCCACAGACTATAAAACAAGTGACCATGAACAAGTGAACGTCTCACCCTCTGGACTCTGGAAGAAATCAAAGAAGTGTTTAGAAAATGTTGAAGTCCTTGGAGAATGTGGCACCTGTGCTCTCTGCTACCAATATGCTGCCAGCTCCAACTCTACTGATAAACTCCCTTATCAGTCAGCTCATGATATATTAAAGCTGCTACATCCTTTTTACAACTGGTTTATGTGTTCAAGAAATGTAATATTGTACCGATATCTTCTAGAGATAAAGTTTGTCATTTTCTTTTAGTTCCTATTAATTTGACTTTTTGTAAGTTTGAAAATATACCGGTGGTCTGACATAAAACTTAAAGCTGCACTACTCTTTAACTCCAACATCAACAATTATAGAACTGACCATGTGAAAGGGGCTGCTTGTAGTGATGAATGCACACAGACTTATCACTTGACCATGTGTTCCCTCAGCTCCGTGGAGCTTTATAGTGTCTTTCACCTGCAGTGTTGGTTCATCTCTCAACAGGCAGCTGTTTCCAGCTAAATTAAAGTGAATACTAGACTTATGTTCATGGGTGGATACAAACACTCCACAAGTACTCCAAATGAATGCTCTTTGTCTGCTGAATTACACAACATGCTAGTTAACACACTGATAACAACAGCTTTTTAAGGTGATCATATGTCAAGCTTGTGTTTACAGTTTCACAGCTTCTGCTACTCACAAGTGGCCCAAAACATTTATAAAGGGTTGTAATATTTCTCCTTAGAGCTCTTGTCTGTGCATTTATGGAATCAACTTGACTGGAAAACTATAAACCAGAAGTTGTGGCACATCTGGGGCTTTTGATAAAAACAGAGGCCAACAGAGGCAACACAGAAACCAAGCAAACATGGATTTAAACAATGAAAGATTTCAGATTTGTCTAAAAATCAATGTTTTATGTGAAATACATTTAGCACTTTTACTAGGCTTCAGGGATAGAACAGTGTGAAACACTGACTGTAAACATAACTGTGTGTTTGAATAGCTTTAAATGTACCTGTGTTATCCTAAAAATGATTTCATGTTGAATACTTGCTGAGTCACCAACTTCATGTTTTTCAGAGAGAAATTTGTGCAGACTTATCTCCTAAAGCTGAGATAACATTTGGCAGGTTGCAGATGTTCAGACTGTAATGATACTGTGGGATTTAAGGAACTGGAACTTTTTAAGTACAGACGAGTTGAATATAAAATGGCATTTATTCAGCAGTCAGTTTCAATTACCTTACAGCTGTAGGCTGTATAAGGAACACCGTTACTGGACCTGTGAATAAACCCATCGTTCAGAGTATAAGATTGAAAATATTACTGAAGTATGAGATTATATGGATTGTTTCATGAATAAAAGCATCTGTGTGCAGACCATAAATCAGACTATCATGCAACATGTATGTGTGTGTGGGTATGAATGCGAGGTCATTTAAGTAAAGGTACATTTAATACAGCGAGAACAAAAGAGTGATTCATGCAAACATCTGTAGTGGAGACTAAGAAACAAACTCGGCTCTGTTTCATCACAGACAAGAGTCTTACCACTGAACTGAAATGATATATGTACTTGTTCGCATCAAACCAAATTTTCTTTGCATCATTATAATGTTTGACTTCCTTAATTGGAACAATACAAAAAACATTCTCAATTATAGTATTGATTACATTTCTGGCAATAAGCCCTTATCCAAAGTTTTCTCACATTAAAGTGTGTATTTGTTAGTGTCAGCAAATCATTAATTACAATATTATATAAATTGAATTTCTATACTGTTAGTCACAACATAAATGTATTTTATGTTATAATGTATTGTATATAATGTATAAATAGATTTTCATAAAGTCAAACCTCATTTTTGAGTATTGTGGCTGGCATGTGTTCCCCAATAGTCAAACAATTTATTTACATTTGTTAGTTACCTCTCTCTAGTTCCTGCTTTGGATTCAGATTGCCTTCACATGCATGAGGGATTCACAGGAAACCATGCAGCAGGCATCGTGGGCCCTTCATGGCCCTGCACTTCAGTCACTGTGCTCCCTCACTTGCACAAAAGCACGTCAGTGTTTTCTCCATCATCAGTTTAAGCCTAGCTTTTTGAAAACTGTACAAAAGGCCAGTACACACACTCCCTTTCTCGCTCTCTCTTGAGACACTTGACCAATCAGGCCCTCTCCTTCACCACACCTTGCACACTAAAATTTTGTTTTCAGTTTTTTGTCAGGAAAGCAACGAGGGAGCACTGTGATTTTTTTCCTAAAATTCTCTCCTGGGGAGCATACCTGTCACCATGCATGACTGCCACTTGCCACTCTAATTTGGTGCCCCCCTGCTATAAGCCTCATGCCGCCTTGGATATTTTATACTAACACCAACTCTGCACAGCCTGGATGTTTTTTTAAACCACAGAAAATAGAAAATATGACAACTATGTGAGGCCAGACTGCATTCGTAATGTCATTTGGAAAGGGGGGAAGGAAAGGGAGGGGAATTAAACTTCTAAAACCTCTGGTCTCCCTAAATGGAGGTTGATTAGTAGAAACATCAAGTCTTCACATGTCCAATAATTCCTACAACAATTATTCCTACATTTACACAGTATAGATGGAAAAACTATATAAAATATTTATAATAACAGGCTAAAATCCAATTTTATATAAAGCTTGCAAAAGCTGGGACAGGTGGGGGTGAGGTACACCTCCTCTCCTATAATTCTATTCAAATGCAAAAAGTTTTATATGCAGCAGATACTTTATATTTGGTATAGTCTGTTATTTTCTGATATTCTGTAGCAGATGTAAATTATTTTCCAGCCTTACATTTAAGCAATTTGTGGAAACCCTGTAGTCCGACAGCGAAACAGTGAAGTGTAAAAAGAATAGTGAGGAATGTAACTGAGTCTTTAGTCCGTGACCCAGCCATTCTATTTGACTGCTTTCCCTCCTCTGTCCGACTGCAGCTAATGAGAGCGACGGCTCCCTCATGGAAACCTGTGGGAAAGCCATCTCTAAGCTCCTGTGTTGGCTCTAAAAACAATTTGCTGTGCAAATTCCCAGAGATTGGATTTGGAAACCTCCTGTGTTGATTTACCTACCTCCAGTGACTGGGCAGTAACATGCTGTTCATACGCTTGACCAAATCTCTCTCTCTCTCTCTCTCTCTCTCTCTCTGTCTGGATCTCTTCCTCTCAGGTTGTCCAGCTGTCTTTCCCGTTTCACAGGCTGTTTTTTTCCTCCTCTTTTCCTCTACTGTACATCCTTTGTCATGCATTTTTATATTTCTGTTTTTCTGCATTAATTAGTGTTTTTATTTGGGTGTTTTGAGGTGGTTTTCTTCACTGTAGAGAAGTTTACCCACGAGGATGAAGAGGAGAGTCATGGCTCATTCACTCAGCTAGTGAGGCAAATGAATAGGAAATCAAGAAATATGACATGTGGCTGACCCTCCTCACACTCAATGCAATTTATGGCTAACTATGCAGCCTTAGTTGGACTCAGATCCATTATTCTGATGTTTTTTAGCAACCTGCATGACAGGATCATTAATTTATCATTATAAATCAAACCCCAAACCATCACATTACATTTGGTAATGTGATAAGCTATTAAATGGGGGAAAATAATATGGACAGGAGGAACAAACCTGTGAAGGATGCACAGCCCCTCAGAGAAAAAAATTCTTCCTGATTTAAGAATCAGGATGTTATTAATGAACCTCTCCTTTAGGGCTGGAGAAAAACAACACAGTGCCACAAAATAAAAGACTGGGAGACTGCTACATTGACAGGTAGAAAGAGAGACTTCACACAAAGCAAAACCAAAGGCTTGGATTAGACTTCAGTGGTTACTGATGAAACTGAAGCACTCAGGAGGGAGGAGGGTGTAGCTGGATGGGTCCTGGACTGTGTGGAATCTGTGTGGACAGATGTTTTATTCATACATAGCTTCTGGTTTTAAGTTATTTAGTTAGTTACACTTTGACTGACTCTTTAGTTGCTTTAATTCATTATATGTCAACTGACACTTGAACCGATGTTGTTCTGCAGCTAACTGTGCAAACTACTACATTCACATATCTGCAATGTCCACAGCAAGTGGATGCCAGAGACAATTCATGTGTGACTTTGGAAGTAGTGTGAAATTTGATCACAGTTAATAAATATTGCTTGTTAACTAACCGTCATTACCAAAATGTTGCACAGCAGATAAAGTCATTATTTCATTAGAAGGTTAGAGGCAAAAGAGGGTTGTTGTAATCAAGTACAACAACAAGCATCAGTTAGCACCTGAATAAGCTGCAAATGTGTATTCAGTAGCTTGTAGAAGAAGAAAAATGTTGGCAAAGAAAATCTGAACAACATTAGAAAGGTGGCTGCTGAAGAACAAGATGCTCCGCTCCGGAGCGCAGCCACAGTGTGACGCAGCCGGAGTTAAGAGTTAAGCAGACGTTTTAACTGCTATCAATGGTTACACTTTAACATTTCAGCTGCTTTCAGTCTCTACAAATCAACTGACACTTTAATCTTTTACTCGTTAAATAACAGTTTAAATGCTTTAATTTCTTACCCTTTAGCGGTTCAGCTGCTTACAGTGCTTACTCATCAAATGACATTTCAACCAAGATTTTATCATAACCCTACAAACTGACTGAAATGTCACTGCATATATATACATATATATATAAAGACACACAAACTATCTCAAGCTCTTCAACACTTCATTTCCACTGCTTTCATCTTCTGCACAATTCACTTCATTTTTGCTCTTCAACTTCAGCAGTTCCAACAGGCATTTTTTAACTTCTGTTTCACTTCAACATCAATTGGAATTTTAATCGCTTTTCTCATTCATAACTCAGCTGACATTTCAACTGCTTTCAGTACTTACTCGCCAAGCAGCAATTCAGTTGCTTTCAGCTTTTATGTGTCAACTGACAACATCTGATTTTTATTCTTAAACTGCCAGTTCAACAACTTCAGCTCAGAATTTAACTGTGGTTCCTGCTTGCATGCCATCTAGCACCTCAGCTACTTACAATGCACACACTTCAACTGCCTCCAACAATTCAACTTTATGTTTCTACTGACCTTTCAATTACTTTAAATCTGACACTTAAGATGATATTACTAATCAGATAACAATTCTTTTGCTTCCAGCTCTTACACTTAAACTGTTATTTCAACTGCTTTCAGTGCTTCCATGCAAATTGAAAACTCAGCTCCATATAAAGCTTGAATGGAAATTTCCCATGCTTTCAGCTGCTTTCTGCTGCTTTCAGCATGACACTTCATCTGACACTTTAAGTCTTTCAAATGCTTCTACTTAAACCGCAACTCCCATACAATGTTTTACATGAGAATTAACCTTTTAATATATGCCTGCAATTTTCAGTGTAAATAAGCACACTTTTTTCAGAAAAAGTAACCTTTTTTCAGCTAGAATGTGTAAATATATGTATTTTGGGAAATAGATAGATAGAAAAAATGTACTAATCCACTGCAGGAGATTAATTACATGAGAGAAGGGGAAAATAAAAGCTTCTGCGACTCTTTTCTTTCTCTTTTCTTTACTGTGAATTCTCTGTGGTACTTGGATGGATTAGTGTCAGTGAGCGACAACACCCTCTGCCTCGCAGGCTGCAATGCATCATCATGAGCGTCACGCCTCAGTGTCAGCCGGGCTACAAACGGCTGTGCATCACCGCTCGCTGCCTGCAAGGCCGCTTTGTAAACTGTCATGCCATTCATTCTGACCAGCCAGCCTAACACAAGTCTCTACTGTACAGCAGCTTACTCCTGCAGGAATGAGTTAAGGTCTTTCCTGGAGCTGGGTAAGTAGGACTGAGTGACAAAGAATGGAGGGATTATGGTTCCTTCTATCTAAGAAACAGGTTGTTCCCAACGACTCAAAGCTTAGCTCTACTTCTTATTTGTGGTATTTTCCAATTACCCCCAGGAATGATAATTTCCAGAGAACTAGGCGGAATTTATGCTACAGGTCTGATATACAAGCAACAGAAATATGAAGAAATTCTTGTCAGCTGTGGCCTTTTGTAAATTTTTGAGCTATCTTCTTTTAACTTGCATACGCACAAGAACTCACATATACACAGGGTACATAGTACACATTTCTGCCGATTGCAAATGCATGTTGAATATATTTATATTGAATGAAGATTCCATTAAAAACAAAGGGTAACCATGACAATGAAGTAAAAGAAATTGAAAAAAGAAGCAAAAGACAACAACATGAAGAATGAGAAGCTGTTTTTCAGATGGACCAAATGGTTTGATTAGCGTCCCTGTTTCAATGGACATAATGGAAAGTTTTTCTCGCTTTCTCAAGTTAAGTGTGTGTGTGTGTGTGTGTGAGTGTGTATGTGTGAATGTCATCCTGCTGTGATAAACCAATCCAAATGCTGCCTCTTGAATTCCATGGCTGGTCATTAAAGAAAGCATTCTCCCACTCAGAAGTGATATATAGACTGGTTGTGGTCTGTCATGTGCTTAAATTTCCATTTGACAGAAAGGAACAGAGTGGACAGGGACGGACAAGGAAGAGAATTGGAATTTCACGTCCAGCTTCTCATGGCAAAACGGGGGAAGGAAGCTCATTTATCAGACTGGATGGAGAGAGACTCTAGAGCGAGAATAAATGAGAAATTTAAAGTGAAATTGGTACAGGTTATGTATAGAGCATTAAAATGCCTAAAATTAAATTAAAATTTAAGATACATAAATAAAGTAAATGGCAAACATTTAACTCATGTACTGAAAAAATATACAATCCCAGAATAAATATAAACCTATATTACTGCATTAAAAATGTTTAGTTGTGAATGTAGGATGTTTCATGTGGTCCTGGAGTCACCCACTGTAGCGGGACTTACCACTGAGATGATTTTCAGTTGTTTGGCAGGTGTTTATATGTCTCTGTCTGTCTGTCTGTCTGTCTGTCTGTCTGTCTGTCTGTCTGTCTGTCTGTCTGCTTTCACACATGCACTGCAGCCCTGAATGCAATGTGAGAACGCAAATGCCAGGATCAGTTGAACTGCACATTAAATTAATTTTACCCTGCCAGCTCCCTATTACAAAGTCTGTATAACATCCAGACCTGATTCTCTGGACATTGTCCATAGTTCTTATGTGAAAACGGCTTTCGTCTGTCTGTCTGTGGACAGATTTTGTCACTAGTAACATCACAACTAAACAAAACAAGTGTAGCTGAGATTAGGATGAGTTCAAAGATTGATGTGGTCCGACCCATAAGTAGTGAGAACTGATTTAACAATGTAGTAATAACTACTGAGTACTCATGTTGAACCCACTACAAGATGGTCTGTAGTTTTACTTCATGTCTTAAAGTGGACAGGAATGATTGATCCTGGGATACAGTGATCTGCAACTTCAAAAAAATGTGGACCAGGGGCATAAAGTCTCAGTGACCCCTTCTGTATTTCTTACTCTTCTACTATGGAGAGAAATAAAACTCAAAATGGTCACAAATGTGTGTCATATCATCTACAAATGAGAAATAAGATTTACAGATGTGTACATTGATTTGTGTGCAGTTTTGGGTACTTCAAAATGCACTCACACACAAACACCAAGCAATCTAAACACATGCAAAATAAATGCACAAATGCACAAATCACAACCTGAATAAATATGGGTTAGGGTTAGGGTTAGCTTAATGGATTTGGTAATTTTTGCTTTCGAAACGCTTCCTGTGTTTACAAATGTCCAAAAATATTTGTGATCATTTCCATCTCAACTCATCCACAAATGCATTCTGCGTTTAAGTGCTGGTGGAAAACTGGCTATTTATTTTAAAGTAGAGAAACCATCCCTCACTGGAGGAGGAGGTCTATGACACCACTTATCCCCCATATACAACACTGTCTTATAATCCCGTCCCAGGAGATTTAGCAGCCATTCACACCATTCTAGTAATTTAGCTGGTGGTTTTGTTTTCCAGGCCTGCTGCTGCTCACGTCCCATTGGACAACAGAGAGAAAGCAACAGTGTCAGAGCGGTATTTCAAACTCCCACAAACAGCAGCTATAAAAGTTGATATTTTCTGTACGCTTGTTTAGGGGCTTCGATTACCTAATTCACAGGGGACAACATAACAATGTCCCATACAGCTATTAATTGTCATGAGTGTACTTTAGAAAAGGTCAAACACTGCTCTGCTAAGTGAGGAGTGTGTGTGTGTGTGTGTGTGTGCGCGCGCATGCATGTGCCTTTGTGTGTATGTGTGTGCTTCTCATTGTATATCCTTACATATCTGTGAGTGAGAGTGTGTGGGAGCAATAAGACAGTGGAGACAAAAACTGTAAACAGCAAAGTCAGTGCATCAGTTTTATACATCTCTGCACTTTTATTTTTTCTTTTTATAATGAAGTGAAATAACATTCTGCTGGAGAAACGTGATATACAGTTAAACATAGCTGATCTTAATCATCAGGTAAAATAGGCAAAATACTCCATTGATTTAAATACAATGAACACTGGGTCAAGACACATTCAAGTTATAATACATCCATGGTCTGTACTACAAAGTCCAGAGTACAGAAAACTGCTACTGCATGTGCAGTCTGAATAGTTTCAGTTTAAAAGGACGTACAGTATTTTTTCCGTATTCACTGTGGCTGTCTGATGAACCTGTGGGAAAAGGAAGCTGATGTTTGGCCTGAATGAAGTGTTATTGGAGCATATATACAGATTCAACAACACATCTACTGTACAGGAACACAGAGTCATATCAACCAATACAAAGCACCGTGAGGAACTGTCACCAGTGATAACTATGTACATTATAATATATTAAAAACAAGCAGTTATGGTAGAATAAAAAATAATACACAAAGGATGAACTTTTATTTTTGGCAATTTACTGCATGCACTGGGAGTGGCAGGACTGTATCTAAGTATTTATTACAATATAACAAAGGTATGGGGGCATATTGTAGGGTTAGCAGGCAAACATAATTGTAATGCATTGAGGTGGTAAATGATGAATATACATAAGTGGAATTTTTTTACACAACAACTGTATTTTGATGTAAGTGTTTTATTTAATTTCTTCATCATTCATGCTAGCAGCTGGCTCTATGGATGACCCCGTCTGCTGGATGATCCACTGCTTTGGGCCAGACTGAAATATCTTGATAACTGCTGGATGGGTTACCATGAAGAATTGTATAGACCTTCATGTTCCCCTCAGGTTGAACTGTAATAACCCTGGTGATCCCATGAATTCTCATCTAATACCATCATCAGGTCAAAATTGTCTACCTTGTCCATTACTTTGGTTAAAGACCTAACTGATGTTAACTGCCTACACTCCTTCTTGGGACTCTGTTTACACTGATGGTACATTTAAACAATCTTTGGTCTTTAAGTTGGCAAACATAAAAACATATTGAAAAGCAGGACTTCGATAACATAAGCAGTGCAAACACTCAACGATTCAGCAGCTGTGACTGTGGCTCTGTATCATTACTATAGACTTTTAAAAAGGAAATCCACTGATTTCTCTTTGTAGCATATTGAAATCTATGTAAAAAGGCTTCTCTTCTAATGTAGAGGCAGCCTGGGTTCAATCAGTACCAGCTGAAAACAATGTTTTGTGAATAAAACGTGAATAAAAGAGTCAAGTGCTATTGATTCATTGAACCATTTGTTTGTATTAAAGCAAGAAACACAGAATAAGTGACTTGTGCAGAAGCAACACATGCATTATTGGACAAGAATCAGTTTAGTTTGCCAATACAACAGATCCCGCTCATAAGTACCTGTTCTCAGTGGCATTTTGTGTGTATAATCAGGTACTTCTTAAGTTTGCCTTTGCCTTAGCTTAAATTTGTAATATTACACAACAGCTCTAAGAAGTGTAAGAGCTGCAGATGCACATGTGGAGCCAAACCTGTTGCAAAACAGGAACATCAGTGGTGGATGTTTCAGCAAAAAACCCTGAATTTTTTTAGTTGCATTGCTAAGGTTTTCAGAATTCTTGCTTTATGCAACATCTGCACATAACAACTATGGTTAAGGTGATGGAAAGATTGCGATCATGGCAAATAAACACCGGTTGAGGTTTGTTTATGGTTAAGGCGACAGTGTGCTTCAGCTAAGGTGAACGTTGAAAAATGTCTGAAACTTCCACCCTCCACATCTTTCTGTGACTCTCTGTAATCGACAGTCTGAGGTGTTTGACCTCTCTCTTTTTTTTATGTTTACACAGATACACTGTGCTTTTTAAGAAGAAGGTCCTCCTTTTGTCCACTATTATCTATATTTGATTAATAGAGTCTGCAGGTCTGTGGACACCTCAATCTCCACACGTTTACTTTCTGTCTCACTAAATAAAAGACAGAATTTCTTGGACATAAATGTTGAAGGGCGGAATCGTACGTAATTCCTGGGGTTGCTGCGATGATGCGCTTGGCTAATAATGATTTGTAGAAGGGTAGAAGAAGAAATACACTTCAGGTTGAAATTTTATACCAGAATAAGACCACCAATAAGACCATCAAACATCTTGTGCAACCCATTTCAATGTTGGCCTTTCAAAATGCTGTTGCTGGCACATGGATATATGCAGTTGCATTTCTCTAATCCTCCATAGCAATCTTTGTGTGCCTTAGCTGAAGAAGAGTCCAGATTGTTTCACATCCTCGTTTTCCTTCTAATGGAAAACCTGGAGTCCCCAGATCTCTGCCTGCCTCTGATTTCTCAAGCAGCTGCTGGTAGGAAAGCATTAGAGTGGAGGCTCTGTGGCTGTTGAAGTGCTTCTTCATCTGCCCCCACAGGCCCAACATTATGCTCCAGGAAAGCATGCTTGTGTCTCTGCATCAATTCATCACTACCATGGATTATTTGCTCCACATGATCACTACTGTCGTGTACAAATACTTCAAATAATCAATTACAGCCACTTCTCCTCTGTCTGCCCACTTACCCCACTTTTTCAAAAGGCTTTTATGAATGCAGACATCTATTACCAGAAGTATTCATAGTGTCTGCACGATTCTCAAATCCCACTGCATTCATATTTCAGAGTCTGAGCGGTGCGACAAAGACCCCTCCACTCTGCCAGACTGTCTTCATACTAGTGTCATCTGGACACACCTTTTGTTAAAAAGTGGCCGTGACAAAAGCAAGAGAAGCGAATGGCAATGATGCAAGAGATTCTTCCGACAGTGCTGTCAGTGCAACTCAGATCCAAGAAGGAGAAATACCCCCTCTTCACATCCCTTTTTTCTAACATCAAAGCCACGTTTATCCACAGATGCTCACCCAAAGTAGCACAAAGGAGGCTTACATCAGAATTTTTGTAGAGGTGAAAGTATTGCCAGAGGCCATTCAGTATTATTATTTTTTTGTACAGAGAAAATACTTTCAGGAGTTTTAGAAGTTGATGCTTAAAAACACTGACACAGCACAGTCATTTATACTGTATAGCACCAAGCAAGTGTGAATGATTGGTCCAATAAAAACATGTACATAGAAATATATTGTATAAAACATTTACACATCAGTTTTTATTTTAAGGATTAACTCTGTTTATGTCCACCTTTCCTTTCTTTTTTCATTCTTCCACTGTCATATTTTATATTATTTTATTTATGTATTTTTTTAATTTCACAAACTCATGTTATGCTGAATAAAGATACAACAGTAACAACAAGTAACTCATGACAAAATGTGCATCTGTAATGGAACCAAAGAGGCCTCAGAGTGGGCACTTGACCCCACATTACAATAATGGTGACCCCAGTGTTGGATTAACCTCTGCTACAACAGTCTACAATCCAGTACCAGAATTTCCTTTATGGCATTGGACCAGTAATCACAGAGCGGCAGTGGATGGGTTTTTAGTATGAGAAAGTGGATTCCACTGCAGCTTGATCAGTACGCCGTCTCTTTGATGATGTTGGTGGAGAGGGTGTGGTTGCTGGAGATGCTAATGGAGTGGTGGGTCAGGGGGTGGGGATGCCTCCTGGGTGCGTGTCGGCAGGGCATGCAGAAGTAGCGCAGCGTGGAGAAGAAGATCTGGCGGTAGGTAGCTGACACCAGGTTGTAGAGGATGGGGTTGATGGCTGAGCTGACGTAGAACAGGACGTTGGTCAGCATGTAGAAATAGTGGTAGAAGTCATACAAGTCGCTGTGAGAAAACACAAGAGGGTGAACTATTATGTGGCATGTTTAACATACTGTATTTGTTAATTATAAATATGTGACATCAATGCAATATTATCAAGTTATAGAGACATTTTGCCACAAAGGAGGTGCAGTTTATAGACATTTATCAAACAAGAACTGATGGTATCCATCTCTTGATCAAACTGCTACTAAACTGCTGTCTTAGTGACCAAGCTACAGCGCGTGCCTGCTGTCACTTAGCAGGGTAGTTAGCTCCATCACTATGCTGCTGTTACTTTTCTGGCTGCCTAGTGTGTTAGCATTTAGATGACATCTGCAGAGGTGCCACTTCATGGTCTGACCAAGCCTTTAGAATCTATTTCATATCATATCATCATATCATATTTTATTTCATTTCATATCAAAACATTGTCACATACACAACTGATGATGTCTAAAGTGAGTTTGATATAGATTATTATATATTTTTTAAAAGGACGTTGAACCACCAATGTGGTGGTGCCATATACCATGATGACACACACACAGACTCACAAGGTGAAAACAATACCAGCCACGCTGTCGCCGCCGGTAATAAATACTGACCTTGTGGTCACCCAGGATTTATTGAATCTGTTTTAAAGGATTATTCAGTGACTTTTCATCTTGGGCCTTATTTCATCTTATGTCATTGTAGCTTTACGTAGTTTCAAGTCTTTGGCAGCAAAGCTGTCCAACGTACACGCTCAGGGCTGACTCCAAAAAGCGATTAAAACACTTTCAGCTTTAGCTGATGTAATCCAGGCTACACTTTAAAGTTGGTTAAGATATAGATGGGATACCCTAAAGCAAAGATCTCACCAAGTGTTGCAAAAAGGCTAAGAGCGACCCTGTCCCCGTTTAAGTGTACCCTATAATGAGAGTGGAAATCGTACCTCGCTTCATTCCACTGGGTAAATACTTTAGAATTTTTGTGTTGAGAAATGTCAGGCTAAGAAGCAACCAGAGAGAGTGATGCCTGGTGTGTACTAATGGCTGGTGAGCACGTATTACACTAACCCAGTAATCTCCTCTTTAGATGTCACTGCTCATTTTAGGCCTCACTGGTCCACTACCAGAAATGCCTCCAACGCCATCAACAGATCAGCTATTAAGGAAGCGTCTCCAAGGTTGTGCTGTAGGGCTTCTGCCAGCCTCTGACTTTATTAATGCTGTCAAAGTGAGGAAGGGGAGAAGAAGCAGTTCCTATGCTGGAATTAAATAGACACGTACTGAGGAGTAAGATGAGTTTTTGAAGTCCTTGTAGTACAGATCTAATCTCCAGCTGTCTGAAAGCAGCACATTAAATCAGATTCTTCTTTGCATGGACAACCATAAACAGCACCTCTGCAAATGAGCTTAAATCCTCAGTAAAACGAAGATATTCATTTTATTTGTGGTTTAATAAGGCTGTATTAGGCTATTAACTGTAAAAAATAAAAGTCATTTTATTTCTATGAGGTTATTATATCCAAATTTTATTGTATGTTCTACACTACACAAGTGAGGTATAAACCTCTGTCTTTTAACACGCTCAGCTGTCTCTGTCTCAGTAATTGCTGTTGCAGAGATGAAGGAAGAGGGAGATTAAGCTGCACAGCAGGAGAGAGGGACATTAAGCATATACAAACATATAATGGGACATGAGTCTGGAGGGGTACTGAGAGAGGACGGAAGGAAAGAAGTGGAAGACAAAGAGGAGAAGGAGAGAAAGGTCTACAGCATAGTGTATACAAACACAAGTACATCACAAGTACAACAACAACAATGGCGGCGCGTGCACACGCAGCGGCTTCTCTCTCTCTCAACGTGACTGCGTTTTCGTGTTCTTCGTCA